>JAHZNG010002778.1:0-11986 GCA_027744375.1 Orchesellides sinensis
GAGAAATGGGATTTTGTTGGAGAAAGAAAAAAAAGATTATGTAACACAATCACGGCCCAGGCATCAACTGCAGCAGTGGTGGAATAGAGAAAAAACTCTTCTGCTGCTGCTACTATAATTTTTGTAAAGTAGTTTTCCATCATCACCACCATGAAATGATACATATTATCGTACTACAATGATAATAGTAACCTTTTATTCCTGTTCCAACTAAAACTTTTTTTTTCACGACTCTGTAGAGAGAAGCAAGTGATTTGCATAATTTTCATATGAAATCGAAAAGGAAAAGAAGGAAAGGCGAAAAAATTGGGAAGGAGAAGATCCATGATCCTTGCTATTTATCATGTGTGATACAATACCGCCACCACTACTACTATTTTTATCGAGAGGACTAGGAAAAAGAATATTATTATGGAGTAATACTTAGGAAATGGGATATATAAAGGGATTCCATCTTTTTGGGGGTGACAATAATAATTTCTAAAAGATTACTAAAGGCATAAAGGCTAGCAGCATAGACTACGTACAAGGGTGAAAGAAGTACGTGAGTGGGTTATTTATATTATCATCATCATTGTCGTTTTGCCTTCTTTTCCATCATCATGAACATGATCCTAGGAAAAATATGTTGAAGGAAGGAGAAAAAAGGACAGAAAATAAAACTTAGACAAGTGTTCACTCACTCCTACTATGCACTAGTTTATTATGTTCGAGGTGGACTTTTGGGGACAGAAAACGAGGCAAACTTTTGTCATTTATCTGAATAACTGGAGTTGTTTGGAAGCACACCAGGAAACCTTTGCGGACTACCAAACAGTTTTTTTCTTTACTCCGCTCTCCTACGTGAATATTTCCCGTGGAAAGCTGAAAGACATGGGTAGTGAGATGTTGATTTGTACGAATCATCTCACTACCTTGTCTTTCACGCTGGACACTTGGAGAAAGATCATCTGAAGAGGTACAAAAGACCAAGAGCATGTTCCTGTTGAAGATGGAATGAGAAAAAGGAGTAATGAATTGCCGTGAGAGATGTCTTCAAATATGCATCGGCCATGGTGAAGTCGTCAAAGCGGCTGTGAATTATGTGCTATACTAAATTCATATCACAGCCACCTTTGATGAGCTTTGCTGTTGAGCTTGATATCACCGTATCACTATCAGGATCTTAGATGACAACTGTACTTCACCACTGCGCCCTGGCTTTGGTCACTACATTAGCTACTGAATGGGACATGTATTATGGGTGAAGCGTGTCACGTCAAATTGTCTGTGGTGTGTTATTTTTTCCTCCACATATCACAGCCATATTTGACGAGTTCCGACTCTCCCAGTTTACTACTCCTCCTACATCACGTCCTCCTCTTCTTTACTATGTACTACTGTTCGTAAGCGAGCAATTATTACATCTGTCTGTCACCAGGGTTGTCTTCTAGTATGCAACAAAAATGATGAATGACTAGAACATCAGCAACGGATGCAGTACCGTACCGTCATCAGCATCACAGTTGTCTCATGTAAGTCTGTTTATATGATCCTATTGAGATACAGGATCATCCGGATAAAAATTTGGTATTTATGTACCTATTCTCCTTTTGCTTGGCGTTGTTTCTCTCAAAGTGGTTGTGACTATGTAGAAAAATGAAAAGTTGGCAATCATATCACAGCCAGCTTTGATGAGCGACAATCCAAGAGTGGGCAACTGTACAATTTTTTTTGTGGAGTCGAGAGTGCATCATCCTATCCTGTCCCGATGCAATTTGGATTGGAGGAGCGTAAGTGAATGGCTGGGTGGCTCCATCTTCAACCTTGGGTTCGGATTGTAAAGGGAGGAAACGGAACGGAAAACACCGGCTTGTATTTATAGTGGAGTGCAATGGTAGTAGTGGTGTCTGAACATTTTTATCCAATGCAGAATATGCATTTGCAGTAGTATGTGGCCATGATATGTCTTTGGCTCCTTCCTTCTTTTTTCGTGAATGGTCTGAAGAAGTTCAGTTTCTCGGAGTGTGGGAGAGAAGGAAAGCGGTTTAGAGATTTTGGTTGGTAAGGCTTGTCAGAGTGGATGCGATGTGTATATATTTTTAAACTCATATCACAGCCAGCTTTGATGAGCTTGACCCCATGTTATTCCAGCGAATGCTTTCCACAACTTTCTTACATGATCAAACTGAAAGTAAACAGGAAATCCTGAGTTTTTTCAAAAATGACAATTTCATACATAAATGTACGATAGTAACTGATTAGTTTAGGGCTTAGAGCGGCAGGTATAATTAATTTAGATTGGCAATTCAATGTTGTATAAACGTAAATACATGGCTTTCTACTCATATTGTTTAGAATATAACTTAGGAGTAAAACTTATTTTAAAAATCAACTTCGAAAGCGGAAAGCACAAAAATGGTTTTTATTTTGTCTTTCTAGTTCATGAGTAAGCTGGCACGCTACGTTGGGANTCTTTCTAGTTCATGAGTAAGCTGGCACGCTACGTTGGGAAAGAGATAGTTGTAAACTGGTTTTTAGAACGGTTCTGTTCCTTATGCCAGGATCCCATGTTTCAAGTACGTCGCGTTTGTGCATCAAGCATGGGAGAACTTGCTACAGTCATTGGAACTAGATTAACTGAAGCTGTTTTGGTAAATAATATGAAAATAAATATACATTTATACATAAATCTGCATATTTACAATAGTTATTGAACCTAGGGCCTTTGTATTAAGATATGCTTGCTCCTTTATTTATAGTTACCAGAATTTCTAGGTCTTTGCAAGGATGACGTGTGGGGAGTGAGAAAAGGTTGTGCCGAAATTTTCACTGAAATCGCTCGTATCTGCCAACTTCCTACACGAAGAGACAAGCTCACCCCAGCCTTCATCAAATTACTGGAAGATACGACAAGATGGGTAAAAGTTGCCGCGTACCAGTCTCTTGGCCCGTTCATTACAACATTTTCCGTTGAGGATGTTCCAATAGAAATTCCAGAGCTGACAGAGTTTGAAAAGATGTTTATTGAAAGAGTCAAAGACAATCCGAGCTTACAAGGAATGGAGAAACATCATAGAAACTCAATGCTAAACTCAGAGTCTACTGAGGATCTGACTTCAATCTGTATTCAAGATGATGATGATTACGGGGAGGAGGAAGATGAGGAAGACCAAGACAGAAGATGTGGTTTTTCCATTGCTCAGGATTATAAGAATGCAAAACGAAGGTTGAAGCCTCGTGAAAAAAAGAAATGGTTAGAAAATAAGGACGAGAACGACTGGTTTTCATCAGCAACAAAGGAAGTAGAGGAAATGCAAGAAAACAGTGATAATTCTCCCAGTAGTACAACTAGTGATCCTCCCGCAGCAATTGAATCAGACGAGAATAAGTCTTCCAGTAATAATGATAATCAGGAGGAGACAGAGCAGCAGCAACAGAGTGACGTATCAACATCTGGTTCAGAAAATTTAACAGTAAGTCCAGTAGTTTCAGTTCATACCTCACCGAGTCAACCAGGGGTACACATCAAGGTTGAGAAGGAAGCATCGCATGAAGTGAGCCAGATTTGTAGATCGTCATCCGTTCTTACTCATCGGCCAAGCTCAATTAGTGGAGGGGTTTGTAGCAGCGGTAGTGCAGGCAGTAGCGGGACTCAGGAAACTACCACATCAAAATTTAACACTTTCCAGTACTGGAGAATACCTTTACCAGATATTGAACTAGATATTGGAATGGTTGAAGGAAAACCAGCTAGTGTCCATGTCAGAGCAAAGGTAGAGGACCCCAAGCTTAAACTTACTTACGCCAGCGAAATAAGTGTCAACTTGTCAAGCGAAACGCTCTCTGTAAAAAAAACAGCAACAGCCACGACAGCAGGAGAAAGTAAAGATGTTGCTGTGCAAGACTGTTCTGCTGCTGAAAATAATAATCAAGCTACTTGTGAGGCTACGGAAGGTCCAAAAGTTGAAAGTTTGCAGATTCAGGCTCTCAGCTCATCATTAATTTCCGATAGTCAGAATCAGCTCTGTACAAAGTTAGCATCTTCTTTAAGTAATACAACCGTGTCGCTTGTGGATGGTCGCGTGTCAGAAGTACACAGGAGCTATATGGATCTCTATAATGTATCCAAGGATAGCAGTGGTAATGGGGTTGACGATATCGCATTGGATATACGGCTGGATGCTTATGATGATGACTCTGATGACCAACTGAGCAATTGCACCTATTCTTTCAGAGATGAACGTAAGTTGAAAAGCAAGGCTAATTAAAGAAAATGGTACTTTAACAATCAAGTTTTATAAAAATAAAAACGAAAATGTTTGTATATGTAGCCAAGAAAACCCGTCTCCTACCTGACCTCCCTAAATCGTCCATTGTACTGAAGCAAGATGTTGTACCTGATATACTACTTGATCATTTTATCGGAATGTCCCAAGATGGTGACCCTGAGCTTGCTCCATGTTGTGTGTTTAATCTTCCAGCGGTTGTGCTTACACTTGGGGCACAGCATTGGTCTATGCTTCGGGAATGCTATGAAAATTTAGCGAGTAGTTTACAAGTAAGTGAATCATGTTTAACACAAGGTTAAATTTAATTTAAAGATTTGAGTAGTTTTTTGATGATAGCTCTTGGTTTTTGCAGTGGAAAGTGAGGTACACCCTTGCAGCATGTCTTCATGAAATTGCCAATATTCTTGGACCAGAGCTCTCTGAAAGGGATTTGATTCCGTTTTACAATGCCTTGATGAAAGACTTGGATGAAGTTCGTATAGGAGTTCTGAAGCACTTAGCTTGTTTCTTTAAGGTGAGAATTTTTGGTTGTGTACTTATCTCTTGTCATTTATACTAGTTTGTGGTGGATTTTAGTTTAAAACTTACAAGATATTGATTATAAATTGATTTTCTACATTTTTGTATATATTTTTAGATTCTTGGTGGAGAAGAAAGAAAAAAGTGCCTCAAAACAATAAAAGGTTTTATTAAAACGGAAAATCCAAGGAATTGGAGATTCCGACTGGAACTGGTCTATCAGATTCAGCAGCTTGTCGATATGTTTGAAATGGATGACGTCTTTAAGCATGTGTGTCCCGTATGTATTGATCTCATAAAGGATAACGTTGCTGAAATACGGAAAGAGTCCTTGCATGCTGTAAGTGAACAGTTGAATAACAGCAACAAAAATATATTTCACCCATTTAATATTTAGTGATTTATACATAAAACTCCATCATCTAATGTTTTATTTATTATGCAATCTAGGTCACATACGTAGTAAAGCGTTTGAACGAGTGCCATGCAACAGTCGGTGGAGCAGGTGATCCAAATGTAGTTCATGAGTTCTTGGTTGATTTGGTAAAATCGTTGAGCGAAAGTTCGAAGTGGGTGAGACGGCAAACGTTTGCTGCGCTTTCTGGTCAGCTTATTGTAACAAATGCCTTATATCCTAGCCAATTCGCTCAAGATATTCTGCCGCATCTCATTGGGCTTAGTGGAGATAAGGTGCCCAACGTGCGCCTTGTAGTTGCCAGATCGATAGTGTCTTGTATCCTTCAGCAAGGTATGTTTGTAATGCATAATTGATTACATAACAATTTAGTTTAAAAAAGTCAATTGTATAACGTGTAAACTAATTCATTTGTTTTTCTTTTGTATTGTTTCTTAGATTGTTTTAATGATCCATTGAATCCAGTTGGTATTCGTATAATGGAGACTCTAACACAACTACAGGAGGATGTGGACCAAGACGTTAGATATCATAGTCAGAATAAATTATTGGCCGAGATGTAACTCTCGAGTTCAAATTACGAAACGCTTCAACTTTAAAAATTACATTCATACAAACTACACACATGATATAACATTATTTTCTAGATTGATTTCATTGCACAAAACATAAACGACACAGTGCCATAAATATTAATACAAGAGCTAATACATAAAAATAACAATTCTAAACAAAAAAATATCCTAAACAATTAACAAATTATAGCCGTTTCGCTATTTAAAAAATAAATGTTTTAAATTTAAAAATTCGTTGATCATTTGACATCAGCATGTAAAAACGAGAAAATTGAATTTATTCTTTTAATTTCAAAATTTAATCGCGCAATAATATTTTAATTTAATGATTTACGTGGCACTTGCGTTGTATCCAGTTGCACTAAACTAGAATTTCTTCCCCAGTACGTCATTGGTGTCATATGGAATGCATGGGAGGGGACAAGAGAATAAACGAAAATATATCTGCCTATATGTACTTCAAAAATATGTTCATAAAACACACTTGACACACCTCACTGATTTTCAATAAACACACCGGTTAACATACAAATACAATCAAACTTCAAGATACAATATTTCTACCCCATGCATTCCATCTTCGCAATAAACAAATACCCTGTTGTGATACTAGAGAAGTGTACTGAATATTACACATATTAAGTAGTTGTTAATATAATTAAAAATACAATCGTATTTATAACACAACTGGTATTACAAAAAGAACAATGCTAAAACTCATGATGAATGTGATATAAAAAATTAAGAACTAATTATTTATTATTGTTGCATACATACATGCTTTATTGTTCAATGGAGGTTTTCTTTAGATGCAGGAAACAAAAAGTCACCGATCTTTACAGATAATGTATACGTCTCGATACGTGTTTAAGTAAGTGAATATGTATTTATGTTGTGGCTGCGCCATCATTTAAAAATAAATATTCAAGAATTATACAAGTCATTTTTTCAATCAAAAATGTACGTTCAAAGATCATCAAACTAGCAAGAAAACTTTAATAACAAAAGGAATTTGTTAGTACCTATTCAAGCAGTAAAAAAGAAACGATCTTCCTAAAATAAAATATATGTACCATCGAAAATGTGTTATATTTTATCAGGGATTTGAGGCTACTATTGCTCAATGCCTGTGAAGAAAATTAAATTGAAATAAAATGAAGATGTTAAAAAATATATGCTACCATGCGTGGGGAATGCTTTTGTTCGCATTGATGCATTTCATTAAAAGTTTAGCAAATTATTTTGACTGGGGGAAAAATCTATGAATAGATAGAAATCTGAAATAATCGTACTCATTAATCATCAATCATAACCTCTGTATCAGAATTCTTGGGAAATATTAATCTAAACTATCCTACCTTCTTTTATGTTCAAATCAGTATTCTTATGAATTCGGGGTGGGTCAGGAAGAAAACTCGGTTTTTGTCGGAAACTCCCGAGGTTGGAGCGTTGCTCGTTTGTACATTTTTTAAACAATATTTTGTTCTTTCACATTGTCATTTATTGCTTCTCGAGAACAATTTTGTAATCAAATTAGAAGCATCATTAGTTATTAATCCAAATATGAAAAAACGGAGAAGAGTTCTGTAATTTTGCTCCAAATAGTTTTTCATAGCATTATATGTAAGTTACAAGTTTACAATTACAAAGCAAATATGGGAGCTGCGAAAAGTGCTTTCACTGCTCAAGAGCTAGAGGATTATGAAGACCTAACATACTTTACAAAGAAGGAAGTGCTCAGGTAGATTAGCATTTAAAGTAACTGTTGCATTTCTCAACAAATCCAGATTCATTTTTAAGACAATTACTTTTCTCTTCAGTTTTTTTCATCAGTTCAAAGCATTGGCACCAGACCTCATTTCTGTTCAACGGGATCAACGGTAAGTTGTGTGCAATACGATCAAGTTAATCTTCGGTGATTGCCTAAACCAACCTCTTCTTGACTCCATATATCCAACGAATCCTTTAGATTTTGTGTGAATCTGTATTTAGATTTTGACGGTGATGACATGCTTGGACCGGAAGATATAGAAGAAATCATTAGAAGATTACTTGGTGATGAGCAGTTTCCACAAGTGGACATTCTTCAGCTCGTTCAAAATCTCACTGCAGAAGCAGATTTAGATGACGATGGAATGTTGTCTTTTGCTGAATTTGAGCATGCACTCTCCAAATCAGAAAATTTTATGAGGTTTAAAATGAAGAAACATTTTAGTATGGTTGATGGGTGTGATAATTAACTATTTCTAATGTTGAAATTATTGATTACTCATTACAGGGCGTTCCAACTACAAATATAAACTTTAGACCTTTAATTGGAGAAAGCAAAGAGGGCTCAAGTGCAACTGTGCAAATCGTGTACAAACATTGAATCGGCAAAACTCAAATTCAGTATTATTATTTAATTTCTAAATAAAAATTAAGTAAAAACTTATACACAAACATATCCATTAATTTACACAAATTCTTGCATTCGGATTTGCTCTTTTCATACACAATGCTTTCATAATAAATATTAGAAAGTAACAGTGGAGTGTATTGGGATTGGGAGTAAAGTGTAAAGATACCTCCGTACTATACTCCGTATGCATATATTTTAAACACAACTTTAGCACCTATTCACAGAACGCATAAATTATGGCATGTGAGATACAACGGATCAACGGATACGAACCTTTCAGTACTGCTTTCGAAAAGGGCGGCTACTGTTAAAAAAGTTTATTCTGGTACTGATAGCTTTTGAAATCTAAAAAACGCCCGATTTCGGCTCTCTTTACTGTAGTAAAATATTGCTGTGTGGTGTTACCATTTTTTTGTCTAAATTATTGAATTCAGTGCATTTAATATCTCCTTAAAGTTTTAAAGCTTTATTAACTATTTGCAAACTAAGAAATATTTCTTCAGCTTTCAAAAAAGTAAAAAAGATATGGCTACATTTTCTAGTAAGGCCCAAAATGACAACAATGCTTGCCTGCGTATATATCAGCCTGAATACCCACTTGCTGAAGATAAGCTTAGAGTGGATGTGCGACAACATAAAGATGAGGTAATCCCAGGCCGAGGTGTTGCCAGCTTTCGGGTGAAGAGAGTAATCAGCCCGTTTGAATTCTATCTGGAGTATATCCTGACGGATCCAACTTTCGTTTCATACAATGATTGGTTTAAAGCCATGCAGCGTCATTACGCTAGCCCAAAAGTAGTTGCAGAATGTCAACTGGTAAAGGAAGTTTAAAGTATCAAAATTGTATTTTCCATTTCACCCGCTATCATAATATTTTTGTATTCATGATTATTTACAGAAAACTGAGATTCTACCAGGGCAATGCTACGTATGTATGGATAACAATGAATGGCACCGCGTGCGAGTTCATGGTGTCAATGGTTTTAACAACTCAGCGCTCGCTTTCTTCTTGGATCTTGGAATGGTAAAGCATGTCTATTTTGAAGATTTCCTTATGCTTTCCCCAAAATTTTCAACCTGGCCTGCACAAGTGTACCGTGCATTTCTGTATGATATCATGCCGTCAAATAGGAATGGTCTAAACTGGTCAATAGAAGCTTGTCTCTTTTTCAAGGACTTTGTTCAAGATAAGGAATACAGCGGAATGGTACTTTGCCGTTCAGAAGACAAGGTGAGTAGAGGATTCTCAGATGTGTACTATAACATTGGCGTCGTGCTATTCGCCAAACCTTTACTTGTTGGAGTTGATTTTGGATGTCCTGTTAATTCCATCATGGTCAAGAAAGGATATGCCAATTCAACAGGAATCTTGTAAGGGAATATTTTAGTAGGGTGTATGTATTAGATTTATATGCTGTACTAATGAAGGTTTGTCTATTTTTAATATTCTATCAGTGGCACATGCAGGCACCAAATTGAACTCCCAGGTTATACTCCATATTTTAACAAGGAGGATTTCACCCAAAAGTTCAACTCACATTTACCAACTAAGGATAGGCAGACGAATTCTGCAGTTGTACTCACAAAAGAATTTTACGCTTCGGTTATCAGTAATGCCATGAAGGCGGTCAGCTCCATGGCGTCATCCCAGTTAAGTTTAGATCGTTGGGAGTACAATGTCAAGGAGAAAAGCACATACTATGCAAGTGTTTACCGTATGTAATTGACAATTGATTAAAATTACAGTAGATATTACTAGCAAGTCAACAAGTAACAACTATCATTAAATTGTATTTTGTTTTACCGCGTAAAGCAATAGAAATGGGTGAAGTACTACCCAAAAACTTCTCAAGTCAGCTTTGTCCAGTCAATTTGGGTTTCGTAAAAGGACCTAGCCATATTATAGTTCACCTGCAAACTAATCTACAGAACTTACGGGAGATGGAAGCATGTTTAGGTAAACTATTCCAGACCTTAAATGGACTAGAGTTTGAAGAGCTATCACCGGGTATTTTCCTGGCATGTCGTATTACTGCCAAAACAAATGGAGAAAGCATATGCTACCGTGGTGTGGTCATTTCAATATTTCCAAAGTCTAAATCAGCGAGTATTCTACTGGTTGACTATGGGAGTGAGATTAAGTTCACAGCAAATCAAAGTCAATTCCGTAGTTTGCCAGAATATTTTCAGAAAATCCCATCCTTTGCTGTTAGAGTTCACCTTGACACTCAAGGTATTCAACCGATGAGACACCATGCGAATGGTTGGAGCCATGACGCTTCAATATCCTTCCGAAAATTCATTTTCTCTTTGAAATATTCCAAGCCAAAGTACTACATGTATCTGCATAAGCAGAGAAAGAGACTTGAGCTGGAATCATACTCTCAAGAAATTGGATTTGTCAAGCAACAATGGGTTACGATGAACAAGAAGAAAACTTACACCAGTATTGAAGACCAATACAAAGTCATCAATACCATGAAAGATCACCCAATGCTCAAAAGCTTATTTTGCTCCGTGGGTGTGGAACTTGTTTACAAAGTGACCGTTGCTCCTCAGCCATTTCAGTGGGAAGTGGAACAAGTTTATTGGGAGCTCATCGACAGAGGGCATGCGATTGCTGGAAAAGAATTAAAGTTTAAGAATAAGGATATTTACCTTGAGTTTAGCTAAGTTTTCATATTCTGTATTTTGTCTATGTACGTATCGTTTTCAAATGTTCCTACAAGTATAAGATGCATTAACGCACAGTTGCGTCCCTAATCAAAACAATTTTTGTGTTTAGTGTGATTAATTTTATATATAGATTGTTGCTAGAGTTTGTTACGACTTGAATAAAATACCTATGTTTCTTCAAACGGCGGGGTGGGGTTTGCTACAATTAAATAAAGATCGTTGATCTTTTTTTGAGTTTTGGCATTTGATGGAAACTGATATTATAAGGGTCATGGAACTTCGTAATACTGTTTTCATTCCAACTCAAGTTTAAATGAGTATTGTTTAATGAGGCAAATTATTTGTAGGTTAAAATGTACAGGAATATCTGTTTGCTTTGCGATAAGCATTACTTCAATAACTACACTGATAAAGAATATATGGGATATTTCATAAAATAGCACAACACATATCGTTTTTTCCCACATTTCGAAATTGTAAACCACGTAACATTCATTTTAACGGTAGACTTCGCTTTCCCCAGAATGATATACCCGCATGACACGCATCAAAACTCACGACGATCTCTTTCCCAACAGACGATTTCCCTGTTTACTCTTTTTATTGAGTTCAACGTTATTTTGTGGCGTCTCTCATACGTACCAACATACGCGTCCTCGGTTCATCATCTTGGTGATCCTTCATCCACGACTGGATTGTGGATGTCTGTCTGCTGGAGCTGGAAAGCATATTTATGGAAGTGGTTGAATGGATGAGAGAAGCAATGTTGTGGTGATGTTTAAAGCTTTTTATTTACCATGAAAATAGATCTCTTGTGTGTAGTAGAGCAGTGAGCAGTGTAGTGTGCAGTAATCTCGCAAGAAGTACAAAATACATCGATCAACATCAAATGTTTGGACTTTGGACACATGCTAATTCCGTCTTTCATGTGGAGTTATTTACGGGTGGGGTTTTTGGATCCTCCAAAATGGTGTTTCTTTACGCAAAATTTAATTTATGCATACGCTTACAGATTCTTGACAAATATGGTTGTTTCGTACGCAAAATTGATACATTTTTACATTATGCAGATTTATTACATTGGTCACCAATAATAAAGCTATCTAAACATAAATACATTGCTAAATTC
>JAHZNG010002779.1:0-14360 GCA_027744375.1 Orchesellides sinensis
CACACAGACACACAGACACACAGACACACAGACACACAGACACACAGACACACGTCAATGGTAATCACATAAAGCATCCTCAGCTTCGCTTTCGCTGCTTAATAAGTGATGAAACTCAGTTTTATTTATGCCTCATACGGCGAAACGAAAATACTACGGTATTGTATACTTACCCTTAATTACTTTGAAACATGAGCTGGAAAGCGAAAACTTGCCATTCACACGTTCGCTTGTAAGCGAACGGAACATACATTTTGCCCTTATTTTTCAAATTCTTTTGATGGGCAAAAGAGGCAGAAAATACTGTGGGTTTTTCGGCCTTTCTATCCTATTTTCAAGGATTTGTCTTTGTTGATCTGCATGCGGCGTAATAGATTTATAAAGTTGATATGAAGAAAGCAAATGACTTCAAAAACAAGTAATGAATAGTTGGAGTCAGTAAAATGCGACTGGCATAAAAGCCATTGATATTGAAGTAGACATTCAAAAGTTGCCCAGAAGTACAGAACGGACATTTGCTAACGTTCAAAGTTTCAATGCGTAGTAATAGTAATGATCACGCATAACATAACCTTATTGGTTTTGTTCCAATAGCTGATGCTATTTGTGTTCTGTCGTAATGTCCCAATTCATATTCTGCAAGCGCCATGCAATTCAGTTTTAGTCCGTTTTCCAATTTTTTTTGTATTCAAACAGTCAACAGTGCTCTCGAGTTAAATAGACAACATATAGACCAATGGACTGTCTTTTTTGATATAACATGTATAATATGAAGTATCCCTATCTTATGTTTTTATATTTATGTACGTGGAAATTGGAACTAGAACAGAACAAATGTAAACGCATTTTAAATAATTTGTTCCTTTACTTCATCTTGCAATGATTTTTAATGTCGAAGTAATCATATGTAATGAAGACAAGTAGACAAGGAAATGGTTTGGCTGTTGTCTGACGAGATAACAAATCCCATTAAAATTTACAAAAAATGTAGTTGCACTACACACAAAGTTATGCAATATGGAACATAGCAAAAGTTGAAGTTTAGAACTTTTGAAGTCTTGTCAGTGTCGTGATGTCGTCTTCGTTTGTATATGATATCGGTATCAACTTATTATACATACATACGTCACACTCACTGCATTTGTCAATTTTCTTTTGTTCTGAGTTAAACAACCAAATACAAAATTATGATTGTGTAAGTAGCAGGTTGGAAATTTGAATTCTCAAGTAATATGCTTGTGGTAAATACTTATCTAAGTAATATTACACATGCCAAATAAGTATTTTTGGGATGTTATACATATGCATTTGTATGCAATGCTTTGTTTAAACATGAAATACTCATCTATATCTACAACAAAAGGATACTTCGTTTACAACTTCTTACTACAACCTCAAAAGAAACCCCATGTCCTGCATGAAGAATAATGAGATGCAATATTACTGATTAGTTTACTTGCGGTTATACTGATAGTATTAATGGCAAGAAATTCGTTGAAAGTACAAAAGCTTACTAATGAATATTGTATATACATATACATCAAAACTAAATGGAATTGACAATTAAATTACTAGGATTTTAGTCATTATACTTATTTACGACGTGGTTTTCCTTTAATGCTATTTGTCCTTGGCAAACAAACCCAGCATCCAGTTAGTCTGCCTTACAGACTCTACACATGAATATTTACTGGTTACATGGACAATGTATTAACCTGTCATTCAAAAATCAAAAGGTGTTTGTTCATAATTGAATTTACTGGTTCTGAACATGCTTTTAGCATTTATCAAATTAACAATAGGCCATCAACAAGTTCAAATCAGAGATTTATAAAACCTGGAACAAATAGCTGTTGTTATATGGCACGTAAAAACAAAACAGTATTTTGCAAAAACGAAATGCAAAGACCCAAGGCATTTAAAATGGAGCTTAATGTAGATCATGGAAGTGGCAATGAGGAAGATTTACAAGCATCAGCAAAGACGTGGAAAATCCAACGTGAGTGCAAGTAGATTATATACTTTAGAAAGTATAAAAATATGTATGTCTAGCATTTTACATGCCTATTATTATGTACATACATACCTATTATGTTATTATGTATTATACTGCCTTTAATTTTCCATTGCACTTAAATTCAAACTTTCTCCATTTTATTCCGATAACAGTTTTGCGGCTTGTTCAAGATGCTCCTCGCCCAATTCCCGTGCTATGTAATACACCTCGAATATTCCCACCTACAGGGAATAACAGAATCTCTGAGAGCAGTTGGACATCAGACTCAACACATATTACGGATATTTCATACAGCGGTTCGTGGTTGGAAGCTTTTGAAAGTAAGAATGGTGTCAGCGAAAACCAGACAGGGAATTTTGAGGATTCGTCATCAATCTCATCATTCAAAACAGCATCTGGATCAAGTCCTGATAACAAAGTTGATTCCATTGCTTGTTCCAACTTGAAGGGAAACGAAGACAACATTGGTGGCAAAATCAGCCCAGAATATAAAGGTAAACAGGAGGCATTACCTCCAGCATTATCGTCATCCGGAACATCAGAGGATTCGAATACCACAAAGCAACAACAACAAGATCAGATAAGAAATACTCTAGTTTTGAGCATCCAAGGAGATTCAGACTACTGGGAAAAGTTTCGTTACTCGAAGGATTACCAGTCTTCTCTGATGATCGAGTGTATATGTAACGAGGTCTTCAACTTGAAGCCAAGTCCTAGGTATAAAAGTTTGATGGAACTATCTCGAAATAGCAAAGACACCAAGCAGATGCCTTCTTTGCCGCAGTGTAATGATGAGAATGGAATTAAAGTAGTTGAAGGTGGAAGAACAAAAGAAGAAGAAGTAAAAAGTATGCCACTACCATTTGAAACCCAAACAAGTGAAAAAGGAGAAAATGATGAGAAGGTGGAGAAAGTTGGCAATATAAACGCCACAAGATTACAGGAAGACGAGAATCAACAACAAATAAGGGAACCTGAAAAGAAGGAAAGTTATAGCTCTGTAAGTTCAAGCGTATTTACCACTACCACAGAAGAAGGTGAAGATTACAATAGCCAAAGAAATATCTACAGTCTACTCGACAGAGATAAGCTACTTAAGGGATTCGGTCTAGCGTTTCATGGCTACTTGACGAAACGGGAAACTGACAAGCTGCTTCGAATCAATGGTCAATATTTAATACGTCAAATTCCGAGCGAAGATGGATTTATTCTCAGTTTTAAGTAAGCTTCATCTTTACTACTTTCCCTGATGCCAATAATTGTTATTTGCAATCGCGCATCAACAAAAGCCTATTTATTATGCAAACGCTCGTCATCAGGCGCAAAATGCGTTTTATATTTTTATGCATGCATGGGTGCATATAATTTTGACGCATAACAATAGCTAATAAATCCAGCGGATGATATTTCCACATGAATACGTTTCGAAAGTAATTTGTTTATGCCAAAAGTATATTGAGATAGTAAATTAATGAATTTTATACGAGTTTTGAAACTGAAACGAGGTAAGTATAAGTATTCAATGAAAAGAATGTGTAACTGACAGCTCATGATCATACCTGCTCACCTAGAACTAAGTAATGAGATTTTAATGCTATTTTGCCCATCCAACATTTTACCTTTTTCATATGCCTGACATAACTGAAGCTTCCGTTCTGTTTCATGTAAACTGTGTGAAAAACGGTTATCATTTGGCTACACTTCTCTATATCCATGCTTTAAAGAATCTTTCACACTAAAACATCTCATTATTCCAAATGGTACGTTTTTTTGGCCATCATACACAGGTTTGATGGGAACGTAAGGAATTATCGTATCAAATGCGATGGTACCAGCCCATCTGGAAATAATGAGCCTTACACCTACTATCTAGAGGATCGTCGGAAGTGCTATTCCAGTTTGGATGAGCTGGTACGTGAGGGCTTGATGACGGTTCACTTGGACGAGAATGCAGGCTCGTATATTGACCTTTTGGTGGAATTAGCACAATTTCAGCGAAATGACAGTCTTCTTCAAACTCCTCCAGCTGTGTCCCCTGGATCGAGGAAGAACAGTAGAGTGGCGTCGTTCAGAATGACTAGGCTTACCAGTTCATCAAGTGTTATTACAAGTGGTGGTGGCGAAGTTGTTTGTGTGGATGCCACTATGAATGCAAACACAAGTGGCAATCCTTCAATTACATCGGCTACTTTCACCGAGAGAAAGTCTATGGTAAAAGCAACCAGTTTGTTTTTTGTCAGGAAATTATATTCATAAAATTTAACTTCATGGTATTTATCGCTACTTGCTGAAGAAGAAAACAATACGCCCACAGATGCAGCCCTTTTATATTACCCCATTTTGGAGTTAATAACGTTTCGGCTTACTACGCTTTTAGTAAGTGTGGATACAATGCACATACGTTCGTAAAGTAGATAGGGGTGTATTATGTTCAGATGTAGGAGGATTCTTTTCAACAACAAAAACCGATGTCTTTACAATAAAGTTTAGGTTCATATGTAAAGTTTACTTTTTTATTTATTTTACGCTTTTGGTAAGTAATTTTTGGCAAGTGGGATGGGATGATGGGGCAAACCCAACAATCCAGAAAATGTGAAAATTCTTCCGCAGCAAGGGTCAGCAGATAAAATATTTTATGTACTTCAGTTATGCTGTTTTATATAGCCGGATAGGCACTCATACTACAATCTTATTTGAAAAACTATGAACACGAATACCTCAAGAGTAGGAAATAAAAAACTGCGTTCTTTTTCAATAATATCCCCATTGTAGACATATTTTTTATGTTATTTTTTTCAGGAGATTCCTTTGCTCATCCATTACTTTGATGATGAGATTGGTGACGGGTTGGTATCGTGTCAAATTTGTTCCCAGTGTGTCTGTGGTCCTTTCAATAGAGGGATGCGGTGTCGAGGTAAGATTTATTGACCTCTACATTGGAATTCTATGATTTGAAAATGGGAAAGGATGTGACAAAACAGGGCCAATTTCTTATGACTTACTGTTATTTTACTAACCCTTTCATGTTAACGCTAGAACAATGCTGGACATGCAATTGACATAACAGTTGCGTTAGCATAATATGCCCAAGTAAAAGTACATGGGGCTATTTTTCTTTAAACTACCTTATGATTATCTAAGATTTCCTTTCTAAATAAAAACTGGGTCTAGCAAACTTAAGATACATAAATCATACTCTTCAAAGGTTTCCAGACCAAAAAGGATCCCCTGTAACTATAATTTTGCAAAAGTGTAAAAATATAGTTGAAAGACAATGTAAAAACCACATGGTCGTGGGCGATCTTTTTACTAATACAACCTATTCCTTTTCTTTCATTCCCACTTTCTCTCTCAGAATATTTTTTTCTTTTTTACTTCTCAGTGCTTTTATATTTTACATCAATCGAAATTTCAGACTGTGGACTTCTCACACATGAATTGTGCATGGAAAAGGTAAAGAGTGAGTGCAAACCTGATCCAGCAACAATTTCTCCTTTCTTGACTGATTTGACTACTCTTGTCAAAGGGAGCTATTCAAAAGAGACAGAAGGCTCTCACGGGATCCCATACGTTCTTGAAAAATGCATTAATGAGGTGGAGGCACGAGGACTAAATATTGAAGGCTTATATCGAGTTTCTGGTTCTATGGATGATATTGAAAACCTAAAAACTCTGTTTGAAAAAGGTATACATATAATATTACATTCCCATCCAATATCCAATACGATGTAGATGTAGGTAGCTCCATTAGTTCACGTTGAGTAGCTTAGTTTGGCAGTCGGTGTGATTGATCATATACAAAAAAAGGCTTTCAATCCGACGCGTAGGTATGTGCAAGGCCAGATAAGAGCACACATATTTTTTGATTGTGTTCTTCGCAAGGCTTGGTTGCACACAAAAATATGATGCATTTGAAATATTAATGAACACCTACGTAGGTATAAAAACCGTTTTCTTCAATCTCTTTTTTCAGATCGAACTAGAACAGATTTGTCATGTTGCCCAGATACTCACACAATTACGGGCCTTATCAAGTTCTTTCTCAGACAGTTGCCGGATCCCCTGCTTACTCAAGATGTCTTTGAAAAATATATTAAGAAAGATGAATGTATGTATATTAGCATTATTTAATCATTCAATCAATATCATATCACGCCTTCATAAAATCACGGATGCTTTGTCTTTTTTAATTTGTAGGTGATTTGGAATCCGTGCAAACTCTCATACTGTGCTTACCAATCGCTCACAGGATAACGTTAAAATACCTTTTGGAACATTTACTTCGCGTCACAAAGGAAAAATCTAGTAATAAAATGAACGCATTTAATTTAAGCTCTGTTATGATGCCAAGCATTATTGGTCCTACGAATATGTCCTTTAGTGTGCTGGAGTCTGCAACAAAACTAATCCGGATTTTAATCACAAAAGTGAATGACTTTAAGTTTTAAGATTTTCACAAATATTTATAAAGCTATGTAAAAATCTAAACAAATTATTAAAGCTGGTAGTTTCTCTAAAAAGAAAATATAGCCTATATGTTTTAATTTAGATTCTAATATTCGATTCCATAAGAAATGTGGTGGCGTCTGGTGCACACGCTTTTAGCTTTTAGGTGCTTTTTTTACATACATTTCTGATACTTTGTTATAAATGGGTGGATATGTATTCACCTCAAAAGTCGCAGTATACCCCGAATGTCAGAAGTATCTACAGAGCTTGCCCGGCTCGTTTCATATATGGAATTTCATTGTTTTGTTTATTCATTTTTACCAAGAAAAAAAACAACTTAAAAAAATAAATGATTGAAATGTAAACAAAGCTTTGGAAAGGCACATATAAAAAAAAGACAAGTGTCTCGTATTTGGTCCCGCAGTGCAAAAAAATAAAAGCGTTTGAACAGGTGAGCGTCAGCTGATTAATTTAAAGATTGGTAAGGTTAAGGTTTGAGTGTGTATTTGTATTTGTTTGGTGGATTTAAAACAAGAATTATTTTAATTGTGGAAATAGTTGGTGAAAGTGAAAGTATTATAATAATTTTATAATGGGATAATGGGTTTTTTTTAGTGGAAAGCCAACCTTGACGAGTCCGGAGCCGTCGGAGGAATCCAGAACTGGAAGAAAAATGGAACAACTGATGGCTCACGCGATGTCTTCGCACAATCAGCAACAGCACCAGTTTCACACGGGACAGATTGACATGAAGCATTTTGTTGGGCACACTTTTGTAGCTCAAGGGTATGTAACGTATGTAAAAAGTGTAAAACAGGGAGTAAAACGGTTTTAAAGAGGGGTTGTAAAGTTATGTAATGGTAAAATGGTGGTAAATAATGATGTGTTTTGGTGGTGACTGGATTTACAGGCCTCCTGGAATTGCCATTCATCAGCAGGCTCTCATGGGAAACCCAAATATG
Organism: Orchesellides sinensis; assembly: GCA_027744375.1. Classification (NCBI taxonomy): domain Eukaryota; kingdom Metazoa; phylum Arthropoda; class Collembola; order Entomobryomorpha; family Orchesellidae; genus Orchesellides; species Orchesellides sinensis. The sequence goes on from JAHZNG010002779.1 coordinate 7,429, forward strand.
GGAATGAACCAACATCCATCCGTGTCACTTCAAATTCCAGATCCTAACAAGTTAATGAAGCAGGAGCAGAGCTTTAATAAGATGTCACAACCTCAGAACTCAGCCTTTCCCCCTCCTGTGGAATGCCAATATCCACTTATGTCTTCGGCACCTTTGGCGCAGAATCTCACGGTGAAAAAGGAGAAAAGTCCGATTTCCAGTGAAGGGTCTTCTTCTTTTGATGGAGATAGGGAGGATCCGTGGTTGAATAATGGGAAGAGTAAGGTGAAAGGTGGGCACAGTTCAACACAATCTAGACGGTCGTCTGAACCAGGGGGTCAGACGAAGGCGTCTAAATCAAACTCTAAGCGGAGATTTTCAACGAGTTCCTCGACTATTATGGAGAAAGAGAAACCCTTTGAGTGCACAACTTGTGGAAGGAGATTTACACAGAGGATTGGAATGTTGCAGCATCAAAGACGTCACACGTGAGTTAATAGTTACGCAGTGTTGAGGTAGATGTGAGGTTTGTTTTAGTGATTTATTTACGTGAATGTTTCTCCTGGTTTTTAATCTGCAGCGGTGAGCGACCATTCGGCTGTAATTTTTGTGAAAAAAGGTTTACCCAAAAATCGGGCCTTGTACAACACGAACGGTAATAATTTACTTTGCTACATTAGTAAATTTGAGATGTTCATTACTATATTTTGTAAGGGCTGATTCAAATTCTCCAAAATTTTGATTTGTTGCTTTTACAGATTGCACACGAACGAAAAGCCGTTTAATTGCAGTTTTTGTGAAAAAGCATTTACCCAAAAATCCGGGTAAGTTCTAATTTAACCTTTACTACTATTTTAGTACACCTGTTTTCAAACCATGTCTAAATAGCGTAAATAATTGCTATAAATGATTTGATTCATAGACTGTTGAAATTATCACATTTTAACAAATTAGTATTTCGCGGTTGGTTTGAAACTTATAGTTCTGAAAATTTATTATTATTAGGCTGGTTCAAGGTTCATGAACGCTCTTCAGAAACATCGCCTTCAAAATAAATGTACAGTGCTTTCATGCTAAGCACTTTCTGACCAATATGTCAGCGTATTGCTTGTAAGCTATACATTACATTTATAAGCCACGAAACTTTAAACATTTTTAATTGTGTAAGCCAAATGATAATAAGATTAAGTTCGTTATAGGTATAGCAATGTATGGCGTACTACTTGGATTAGGTTAGAATCTGTTATGAAAGAGATTCAGCTATAGTATCAGTTTGCATTTGTTGCAGTACGTTTACAATCAAAGCATTTAGTGGAAAAAAGATAATTTTTGCATATCTAGGTATATACTTGAATATCTATAGCTGTGTCAATAATAATTATAAGTTTGACTATATTACATATTACATTACATTACATTACATTAATTAAAGCGTACCTATCCAATGATGGGCACGCCCTTACGCTGTAAGTATTTGCATTTTCAACCTTTTAACTGGTAATGCCTTAAATGCATTTTTGGTCTCAGATTTTGAATGTTAATGTGTAATGTTAAAAGTGTTGTGGAGTCTTTCTTTAAGATTTTGTTGGAAACTTATATGGATAGGTCGAGACTGAAACTGCAGCTAAATTTGAGTATTTTAGTACAATATGGATTTTAAATATTTAAAATAGTTATTTTATAAAGAAATCTTTGATACCTGTAAACGTCTTATTTTTCCTGTCTTCAAGCATAATAGAACTTAGCAAATAACATTTCTTGCGAATAATGATCTGCCTGGGCTTAAACCTATGGACCCATCCATGAATTACACCTATATTGTAATGAATTGAATTAGAGATACTTCTAGGTAATAGCCATTAGTAGTGGTTACGACAATTTTTTATTATGATCTGTAAAAAGTTTTGTATGGGCATTTGTTATGGTAGAGAAAATAAAAAGTGAAGGAAGTTATTTGTCACCACATTTCCCGGTACATTTTCGTCAACTGTATATGTAAAAATAAAACTAATGACACCGAATGGTGTTAGAAAGGTGTTTATACTCCTGTCGCTCGTTTCCCAATATGACAATGCAATTTATGTATGTGCAATGGTCTTGTAATAGTTAGAAAATTTATATTATATTACTGTGCGAATAAAGCAATTTATAATACTTAATTCGTCAGTTACTACTTTTTATTTCGTTAGTGCTGCAGATGATTTTAATTTTAGTTCATTTATTATTTATGAACTTATTCTTTTCAGGATTTATTGGTAATTAAATGAAACTTTTTAATTCAGAATAAGGACAAATCATAAAAGGAGTTAGTTACGGTCACTTGTAGTCCTACAGCTCAAACACCTTGAAAACGTGACCCTTCTTCCTTGTTTAGGGAGCACTATGACAATAGTTTATCAGATTTCATTAACAATTTGGTATGCAATCCATATTTCTGTATAAATATGCGTGTCCGTAGTTTTTGGACAGTAAAAAGACCGAATTCAGGATGTTAGCATAAAGATTCAATGCTAAAATCTCAATGAATATCAGCATGAAGAGCTTCTCTGGCTCCCCTTCTGATTTCTGTGAAATGAAATGAGAAGAAGAAATATCTCCTGGAAAGAAAAGTGGCGTCTTTGGCGTCTTGGAGCTGTAGAACGGTACTACTTTGAACTTAAAGAAAACTTAAGTCATCCATTTGAGGATTTGGGGGACGGATTTTACTATATTACTGTGAGAAGTGATAAGTATGAACATGAACAGCATGATATCTTCTCAGGCTCTTATTTCAAATTCCTCATTTTGTAATGAATTCATGTAATTAATCTTGTTTTACATAGGTTTTTGTTTGGAGTTGGTTTAATCGTAGCCACAGTCACTTGCCTCACTTTGTTCTGTGTGTTCGTCGGTTTCTTCAGTTTTCCTCTAGCACTGTTCATTATTTTTGTTGCATACGGAATATTTTCCATCTACGGAAATCTTTCGACTAAGGAGTTAATTATTTCAAGCGTACTTTACATAAATATTATATACCATAATATAAATTTTCTAGCATATACAGAGTGTATGGTTTGAGATTAAATTTGAAAATCCGTAATTTTTCTCCATTTTTGCTCTGTCAATACCACAGCTATGATGTTGTATAAATACAGTTGTATGAAACTTCTGATCCATAATGTTTTGTCACAATTGCTATTTTTGTTATTTCAGAACGGAGGGTACCTCATGAGGATTAAAGGGAGCAATAAGATATTGGTGGAGGAACCTGTTCATAACTGTTACATAAAACTGCAGAGAAAGTACGATGCAAACAGGCGACCACATTATTATCTAATTTTAGGAGGGTAAAAATAAAATCTGTGATATAAGTTGAGGCATACGAAGTTCATGCAATAAAAGTATTCTGTCCTTATCAAATTGTCCTGTTTGAAATTTAGACCTTATCAAATTTAACAGGTACCGTCTCGATGATATAAGAATCACAGGAATGGCAAGTCATGATGGTGCTCTTAGGTTATTGGGTAGCCGCTTAGCGTTTAGAATGGGTGTTAATTACTTTGATTACGACAATAATTCGGTACATAAAAGTTTATATCAGTTTACATTGACTTTGTCTTGTGCGGTTATATGAATTTTTGCAACCCCGTAGACGCTGCATCACATTATACATTATCCCGGTTTTACTACAATAAAAACAACTGAGGAAGAATACTCCAAATTTTTACTTGATCACGGTATCACAGAGGATGAAGTTAACCGTGCAATATTTGAAGAAAACATTCCTCCGGGAAGTAATGTGGCACCGGCATCCATATCTATGAGGATTAAAGAAAACTACAGAACTGGTAGCGTAAATGAGGACGGATATCTTAGACGTAAACGGACAGCTATTGGTGAAAAGGATGTTTTGTCACTTAAGCGTACCGTTCAGCTTTTAAGAAATTTGCAGCGGTTTGCGAATACGAACACGAACACCTCCAAAACTACAATAAAAGAAAATCCGCCTTCGTGATTTCAAAATACTATCTTGTCTTAGCTTAAGACAATTAAAATTAGCCTATGAATATGCTTGCACAACATCGTATGTAAATTGTATGCAAGGTCCATGGATTATATAATCCAGAGATTCTACCGCTTATGCACCATGCATAAGTTTCGTAAAACAAACCCTCGGGGTAATTATCTTAATAATTTTTTATTATTCATACTAGTGAAAGCACAGAGATTGGTGAAAGCACATTGGTATCATTCGCTATTTCATTGATTCAAATACAATACAATGCAATCTGTTATTAATTAAACATAGCATTGGTTTCCAGTTTCCACTATATTGGTACCTATTCGGATTTTGGATGTGCATTTGTGTGTACAACATTTTGGAAGGATATCACACCAATATGTAATGCACATTTCGGACCTAAATGTGATAGCAACACTCATAAAAGTGTGAACTAACATAAAACCATTCTACAAAAAATTCATTCTATAAGAAAAAACATACAAACGCCAATGCCAGAAGAGATGAGCTGCAACTTCGTCGTACTTACATATTGCTTCATATAACACAAAAAAGCTTCTTCCTGCTCATCATGAACCCCACTCTTCATCATAATATCCATAGGTATTGCATTTCAGAAGAACCAAACATTCTCTTATGAAGAAGATGTCTAAGCAAAAGCTGCTACGATTATTCACACTGCATCACCAACTGTGAAGTCCAAAGCTTGGTTTGCTTTTGGTGTATACTTGGTTGCTCCATGCCTAGATCATATTCAGTTGTCATTCTGACTCATGTGCGAGCAGGAGTGAGTTAGGTACAGGTACATGCGTCCATAAAATATTTACAGGCATTAAAAGAAGAGATTGAAATGGGATGTTGGAATCCCTGTGTTGTGTTGGTTCAGTCAACTTACGCATAAACAGTTCTGTTCCGGCTTGTCAAACAACATCATCATGGTTCTTCATAAAGCCCAGCAACCTCATGTTTTAAGAAACAATAACAAAGTACTGGAATGATGTGGGTGTTGTTTATATGTGAAATGTGTTATAAATTGCATTAAACCTAAAAATTTGGTGGAAAAGGCTATTCAAATGACTAATTTTTAGGTGTTGAGTTGTTATACGTAAAATGCGTGCATGCGTCATACAAGCAATATGGAATAATATGCGTGATATGACCCAATTAAAAAAATATTATTACAGTTATCCAGAGGTTTCATATCAATTGATTTGTAATGTAGTTATAAAGGCAGGCTTGTGAAGTTAGTGATTTTACATGCGTTATGAAGTTTTCCTGAAATTATAAAACGGCAGTGTCAAACAAAGCCTTTCACATCTAGCATTTGCATGGAGCTTGCAAATAAGTAATTCAAATGCCCCTATCGTGAGTGAAAAGTTAGCGTGTCAAGTAAAAAGAGTCTGCAATATTGCATTATAATTGATATATTGGAAATGAAACACTTTTTGGTTAGGTAAGGAATGTTAAATTAACATTAAAATTAAAAGTATTAAAAAATCCTAGTTTATAATAAACTTTTGATTTAATAGCCTTTCACATCTATTATTTGCATGGAGCTTGAAATAAGTAATTCAAATGCCCCTATCGTGAGTGAAAAGTTAGCGTGTCAAGTAAAAAGAGTCAGCAATATTGCATTATAATTGATATTTTGGAAATGAAACACTTTTTGGCTAGGTAAGGAATGTTTTATTAACATTAAAATTAAAAGTATTAAAAAATCCTAGTTTATAATAAACTTTTGATTTAATTTGTATTTCACATCCAATAATTCATGCAGGCCAGCCAGTTGTCATTGTAAAGTTTTCTATTCAAAATGCAAGCTTCAATATACATGCATAACATTAACATACATACACCTACGACCTCTACCCCTTTGTATCCAATTGAAAACGGTTTTATCCTTCTACTCGGAGACTTGGAGATTAATGATGGGTGACAAATGGCATTGCATGTGACTTTTATCAATGAATGAAAAATGCAAGGCTGTAATTGCAAAGCAGCTTTACCAATTAACGCTATCAGCATACTTTACTCATTTTGTCATTTTGAATTGTGTTGAACAGTCGTGTATTTTATGGATGAGCAATACAAACATTTACACATCTATGCATATGCATACATACAAGGACTATACTAATTCACTGTCAGTATTTGTTTGCTGAATATGATGGTGCAGACAAGCATTTATGAGTTGCATAAGTGAATTGACTATGTCTTTATATCACGCTTAAGTTAAGTATGTGATTTGTGGCTTCGACAGTACAGCAGCGTTTCATACATTAATTTTGTGATGTGATTCAACTTTTGGAACCGTTTAATAGTCAATTCATATCCGTAAACGCCTCTTAATTTCCCATCAGTTCACGGTATGCACTTTTATTATTTAAAATTTTCATCAATCATTCATTTAACTGACTTTTATGAATCTCTCTTCAGACAATTTCGTGTATCATGCATAATTGCAAGTTAACAACTCCAATTCAAACGCTTTTTTACTAATTCTATTGAGATGGAATTAAAAAATAATTCGTTAAAGTGCTCTCCAAAAAGGCGTTGCACGACCTTTTATGGCATATTTCAATTTACTGAGAAAATAAAACTAGATTATTTTTCGTGAATGCATGTGTCAATCTTAATTTGCAGCATAACATACACATTAAAGTCTCAATGTTTACTTATCAGTTGGCACATTCCACAGTGCTATAACCAATAATGCGATGCGGTATATTGCACTGCATTATTCTACATGTATCATTTGACGGTTTATTACGGAAATGATTTTATTTGTCAGCAATTTGCGTTGAGGTTCATGCTAATAACTGAGTCTTAGAGTATTTCACAATTAGTGGGTTTCACATGTTATGTTGAAGCTCTTGTACATACATGTGATCAGTTGCATTAATTAAAGGCGTTACCATTTTCATGATCAAAGATCAAGATCACGCCGTCCTGA
>JAHZNG010002780.1:0-24005 GCA_027744375.1 Orchesellides sinensis
CGTTTATTGCAAACTAAATGATAAAAGCCTTTACAATAACGCTGTGATTATTAAATTTACCTCAACTTCAGCCTGCAAAGGGAAGCATCTCAGTTTCGAAATACCATGCAAAACTTGTCTTTCCTAATAAGTATTAAAAATAAATAAGCATATAGTCGTTATGCAAATAAGTTTATATTAACATACCAAATCTTAATAACATTACCGCTTTCTTTGCTCCTTCAACAAGAATTGCTTTAATGAACATCCGACAAAATCCAAAAATGCACATAAATACCTTAATTGGAACGCTACCAGGAAGATCTGACTTTATTATGAGCAGGTCATAAAGCAAAAATAAGCTAAAAACTAGAAGTGAGAAAACTACAAATACATGTACTGCCTGAGCTGGCCCAATGGTTTTATTGATCAGATACCCTTGGCCCTTGATGTCTAACACAAGTCGTGAAATGTCTTGCAGCTTCCTTTTTGAAACCAACTTGGAAGGGTTTTCATAAAGCGGTTTTATATTGACTAGGATATTTTTAAAACCAAACTGCATGCTATTAATCAAGGTAATACATTTCGAGTCTTCAAAAAAACTAATTAACAAACCCGTCAAAATCAGTAGCCATGTGACAAATAATAAATCAGAAGAGTCGCCCGTACACGAAAGTATTTGTAACGTTTTGAAACAACTTGTAAAATGCGTGGCCCCAGTGATGAATGCCATAAGGATCAAAGAAAAATTTATGGTGCATCCTACTAGAAGGTGTTCACGCATTAATGAAAAGTCCAGACATACCTGAAAGGCATGATACATTCGCTGTTCTATAACTGACCATGTTCTAAATATTTTCAATATTGATGGAACTGTAATCAATGACATTATCATGGTAAAATGCAATCCTGCGTATTGAATTATCGAAAACCCCTCGTACGCAATAGCGCTGATTGGTGAACACGATCCGTTTAAAGAATGCCGGTGTTCCCTGATGTGGAATTTAAAAATTATACTTGCTTTTTTAAAAAATCGCTCAAATGATGAAATTAGTTTGAATACATTAAACAAACCTTGCTTGCCTACCTAAAACAGTTGTACCTAAAGGCTTCCTGATTGAAATGGCCAGATGAAGATCCAAGATATGTGTACAAAGATATCACACCAAAAGAATACAATGTCGGAAATGATAACCATTTAAATGTGAACTCAACATTTCTCCTGCTATCTTGTGGACTCCTGGTAGAAATTATACTCAAAGGGAAGAATCCAAGAGCTCTTAGAATTAACACGAGCTCATATATGGCGTTGTTGAAACTACAAACATTTGCTTGCTGCTGTCGGTAAATGTTTGAAATTTGATACGATGATTTTCTTGTTTTCAGATCATCCTTACTTTCAAAAAAATCTGTGTACATTGTCATTTTCGAAGTGTCCACTGGGAACCAGCAAATCGGTAAATCAAACTACAAATTCACTACAAGTGGATATGCAGTATTTATACGATAAAACGACATTAGGGTAAAAGGATGAATAGACGTTACGTTATATGGAGTTATCATAAACGCTCTTCGAATGTATTTCTGTTTTCATTACTAAATTAGCTCTTACATATGCCAATACATAACGTGTATCCAAAATTATGTATATTATTTAATACATACTGATAATAGTTGTAAGATTAAGATACAATACTGGATTATCGATTTTATTACGGCTAAAGCAATTAATCAAATATAAATGATTGCAAAAGCACATATTTGCGCAAGCCAATAGAATTGAATTAATTGGCTTTTTGCTTGCGAATTCACGCGGACTACACTAATCTTTTTAATTCCATATAATTTCTAAGTGGCATACCTTAGATTTGTCAGCATTCTTTTCTTCTTAAAGTACACGAAAAGTTTCCTTAGTATCATCATTTACATATTAACTTTTATATGACATTTGTGCAGTAATGAGTTCACCTTCAGTCAGTTCAAAAGGCATTGGAAATTATTAGGGTATGGTTAATAGTCTTGAATGAGTGTATTCAAACAAATTACGACACGCATCCACTAGCTTTAAGTTTGTTCACAATGCTACATTGTTTAATACACGCTTATACGCGGTAGTCAGTTACAAATACATTTATAAGAAAAGCATATATAAAAATATGAGCAAAGCAAATCATATAATTACACGTGCAATTGCAACACTACACCGTGTATGTACATTTTATTAATATCTTGCTAGCTGCGAAATTTCACTGGAATTCCTTTTCGCACAGACTATAATGGAGTCGGTAATAATAAAAAGAATACATAAATTTGATTCACGAAACTATTAAAAAGGGAAGGAAATGAGGTGTTGGATAGAAGGCTTCTGGATTGTTTTGAGCATGCTTATCAACTGTCTAACATTACTATTCAGTTTATTTAAGTTTTGTGTTTCAATTACTGCAGGTTAGAATTTCCGGAACTTACATATTGACATTTTTACGCTTCAACTTTTGTCATTAAATTATACCGTGTCAATAGCCTTTAACGTGGTACTTATTTATGCATCTAAATTTATTTATTCGTAGCAAAACTCTGGAAGCTGTTTCTATCGCTGATAAAAATGAATAAGTCCGAGGTTGGCAATGGGACACAGGAAAACCTTGAAAACAACGTAAGCACAGATGTATGCTTGTTTACACTAGTTTTATTTGTTATTAAGCAAATTAGAGTATTGCTTATTATAAATCATTTGACTGATTAATACCTACTTACTTGAGTAAAAAGTACAATACTTATGTAATACCTCCCCAGGTCTAATATTTGTACTAGTGTATTGCTATATTTATGCTGTAAATCATGCTTACATATTTGTATTAAAATGCAGGGGCAACAACAAGCGTACTTTCAAATGGTAAAAGAAAGGTTCCAAAATGAGCCACACGTGTACCGGTATCTTTTGAACATTGTTACGGAATGTTTTCGCCACAGGTTATAATTTAGCTAATTAAATCAATGAAAAATTATCATAACCATGAATTTGCACCTGTAGTATGACTTTTGTATGCAGAATCGATTTAATTGGGCTGATCACAAGGATAAGAATCCTTTTCGAAGATCATCCCGATCTAGTTTACGCGTTTAACAGGTTTCTTCCTCCGGGATACCACGTTTACCCACTGCGTGAGTCACCAACTCGAGGAAATCAAGTTTTACATTTTGATTGTGATGAATGATTTTGCTGTTACATGTAAAATGACTTAACATTTAAAATATATCCATCAGATAACATTTCCAGACCTTTAATTGTTACAAATGCAAAACTAATAAAATATTCAATCTGACGCCTTTCATGTTCTCTGATCTAAACACGATTTATTTTCATTTCAACCTTTTCATAGAAATGCTGTACAGTTGTACATCACATTGACCTTGTAAGCATCAATCTCACTTATACCAATACGTTGACCAATTTCAGCGTTGGGGTCCTGTTAACAAAACGGAAATGGGCTAATTAATTTGTCCGATTTCATTTACATTTAAAAGTATTAGGGTAGCACTAAATTCTTAGACAAACCTTTGGAACTATAGTTGCACTACCATCAATTGAGAAGCCATAGCCTGAATAGTGAAGAACTGAACCATAGTCGTATGGTGTGCCCATTGTGTCAACTACTTCCTCTGAATATTTGTTAAAGTTGTGTTCCTTTCCTGGCTCAATTTTCTCCCAAATCACAGTCACATAGTCATCCCGATCAGGACGTGATTGCTCATGGTAGAAACCTATGGCGTGAAGCATCTCATGAACAATTGTGCCATGCCTAGCAATACACCTTGGCTCAAAGTTGATGACCTAAGGAAGGATGCCAAGTAGATACATACTTTAAAAACAATTAAACCATGTACCAAGCCATTTTCACACTTTGTTTAAAATCTGCCCTCACCTGTCGTTGTCCGACTCTCCCGACTGAAGAAAAACAACCAGAATCCTCACTTCCTCGTTGAATAAAGACGTAGTCATCATCCGAAGGCTGGCGAAGTCGTAATCTGATGCAAGTTGTATTTTCTATTTCTGCCCATCCCAACAGTATGCTAGCTAATTCGCTAGAATCTTAAATGTTTGCAAGTAAAATAACTTCTCATTAAATTAAATTCATTTTGGTGCTCATATGTTCTTAGTGTTTAGTTTAAGGAAAGTAGAAAACAATTCTTTTAAAATTCCATACTGAAGGAAGGGTCAAGTTCGTAAGGCACACTTCTATTCGGCCATCGGTATCTATCCCCCCGAATTCCATTCTTCGAGAGTGGGTTAGGCAAGATATCTCCTTCAATCAAGTCATCTCTGAATTCCAAATTATCGTGAGGAAGGCCTAATAAAAGTTATCAAAATGACATACAAAATGATACTCGAATTTTACATGCAATTAAACTGTAAACCGTTTCATCATACAACCGTGATTTTCTTACTTGAGGTTGATGGGGCTGCAGAGCACAAGGCAAGCAGCAAAACCCCTGCTATGGAACATACTAGCACGCTCATTCTCGACATGTTTCTAATTATGTTTTATAGTAGTTTTAAAATAGTGCAATAAAAAGCAGGCAACAAACCAACCGGAAATATGTGTAACCACCTCAACCTCTGACAATCGTTTAAAAGTGAGTCTATTCTAAATATGTCATGGTCATATAAGCACCCCTTTGAGCCAATTTATTAAATTGTCATTTTGATAATTCATGATAATCTTTCATTTTAAAAACTTTGATAGGTTGATAACATGATAATCAGAGAGAATCCTGATAAATTATCAATCCAGCATAGCATTAATGAACGTATTTTATTTACCATAAAACCCTATAGACAAGCATAGTTGTATAAGCCAAATATATAATATTCATACATAAGGATATATTGCTTAACCCTTCATTTTTTGCATGGACAAAATGTATGTATCAGATTTTTGCAGAAACTTCTCAAGACAGCGTCTAATCCTGCAAGCATTGTAGCGCATGCATATCATCTGGTTGCGGTCTTTGTTCCCTAGTAACTCTATCGATTATACCTGGATGGATGCCACATGGAGATACATTGGTCCCGGATATGAAGCCAGAAATCAGCCGGTTTCTGCTGCTGGCTGTATATCAAATTGATATAAATTCGGACAATTCGGAATGACTTCCTTTTTATATAAACAAAAAAAAGAGGAGGATTTACTGCTTTCAAAATTTATTGCTTTTAGCTTATAAGCTGTTTTGTATACGTGTATTGAATATGCAGTCCCACGTTTTGCAAGACCCTGTATTACATATTTTTTATAGTAGACTTTTCTGTAATAATCATTTAATTAGTTTAACACGGTAACCATAACAGAATACAATCTCCAGACCCGAGTATTTTATTCTTTTGGAATCTCTGTGACTTGTTCACTTCATACATACATACCATACCAACATAAGAATAGTTAAGGCAACTTCATCACTATCATTATCATAATGGGGGACAAGAGTAAATCCAAGGCTGGTCGAAATTTAAAGCATCGTAATCATTCAACTGAACATGAGCTATCATCAGTGGACATGGTAAGACAGATAATTGGCAAATAATTCTACGCCACAAATCACATTCGACTGATAACACTCTTTATGATAATATTATCTATTATTATATGATAACCCCAACATTTTCCAGTATGCTTTGTTCCTTTCATACTGATATACAGCTTAGCTGTGTGCTGCTCGCTCGCTGGAGTAAGTTGACTTGGTTGTTTTTCTTTCTTTGTTCAATCACCTTTGATTAAATTCTAGTTGGACTTGGAAACGGAAATGAAAGAAACATTGGACCGCTGGCCGGAGCTAAGTCCAGAAGGAAAAGTTCCCACAAAAGAATTTTTACGATGCTCAAACCTAGTTGTAAGGTTCTTAGGTGTGTTTACAAATCATGTAAATTCTATTAATAGCATTGTATGGTTGCTTTAAATATTCTAATTTTATAAATTTTGTTGGATTTTACAGAGACTCTTGGTATGGCGTTTAGCCCTGTTTCGCGTGATGTGCATGGAAATATAAAGGTTAGCTTTGAATTGTTTTGAACATGCTTGTGATAAATTAAAGCGTTTGAATGCGTCTTTAAAATTAATGGAAACTGATTTTCTTTGTACACATGTAGAAATTAATGTCAAAGTATGTTCAAGATCCGGAACGTTTCAAGTTTGTGGAAGATATAGTTGAAGATGAGATTAGGTGTAAAACAAGCACTGCCACGGAAGCACTGCTATGGCTGAAGAGGTAATAATTGCGTTTTAAATTTTAAGCAGATTGAAACTGTAATAAAGTAATTCAGATAAAATAACGATTGCTTAAAATGTGAAACATTACCATTTTAGGGGTCTCAACTTTCTTTGTATATTCCTGCTGACTCTTGTGAGCGATTACGAATCAGGAACAGAACCGGAGAGCCTGGTGGTTAACCTACGAAGAAGTTACGAAGCTACGCTGAGTGTATACCATGGCCTAATTTTAAAACAACTTTTTAATGTAAGTAAAAGCCATGTTCGTGATTTTTGTAATTTCTATCAGTGATTCTTCAGCGATTTAATGTATTTTTTAATTGTTTCTAGTTCCTGTGCCAAGCTTCCCCAACTCGTAGCCAGTTGATCCAACGATTGACTGTAATTGTCAATGAGCAAGATCGCCATGCATTCATGACAGCAATTAAAACCTTTTCTCAGGGCTTACGCGTCAATTTGGATGCTTTGTTTGCGTTTTATGCGTCTAAGAATTTATATCAACCTGACTCTGAAAGACAATGAATCCAAACTGCCTCTAAATAGATTCATGTTTCCAAATGATCTCAATCCCAGGTTGAATTATCATACTATTTCAAAAGTTGGATGATAATGCATAGAAAAACGGCTGAGTAGAGTGTCTCATTTTACCAAATAGCTCAAAACATTGAACCTGTTACGATCAGTTCAGTAATGTCAAGATTCTTAGTTAGCATATAATCAAAACTAAATTGTTTCTAACATAGTATTCTGTGATTCAATATCTGTGTATGTGTATGTATATGATTATTCAATTCAGCCTTATGTTGCCTACGCAGAATTAATTTCTGTTGTTTCTTAGTTGTAGGATTCCAACATAACAGTTTTTTATGTAGTTACCTGAAAGTCGGTAGTACACTGTCTAAAAAATTATTTAAGATTGCAATATACTTAAAACGGACTGTGATAATAAAGAAGTGCTCGTTGAGTAAAGTAGATAAATATTATTATAAAAATAGACGTTTTAAACTTTATTTTATATCATGCATTTGTTCCCATTGCGATTTTTGTGAAGCTTACTTAAGATTAAACGAGAATGTATGTAAGTATTTGAATATGCGCAAGTAGACATTTACCGAGAGAAACGTTGGAGGTAGCCGAAATTGAAATGCATAAATCAAGATATTTCCACAAAGTACCAATTAGATGCCCTCAGTGACGTTTGTATATAATTAGGCACGCGCCTCCAAGATCATGTTGTAAGTTGGGGGAGCAGAAGTAACGCAGAAATCAGGTAAATCTTCCTGGTTGTATGTTGTTCCTTTGGGGAATGCAAGTTTAAATTCATTCATCATTCTGGCCAAGTACAATAAAACGGTCCATTCAGCAAGATCTTCTCCAATACACATTCGTTGTCCTTTGACATTCATAAATGATGGGGATGAATATTATCAATAATTTGCAAATAATATTGTAAAAAGATGACAACTGATTTGCGAATTATAAAATACCCGTTTGGAATGGAATGAAGTATTCAGATTTCTTTATGCTACCATCATCATTAAGATGGCGTTCGGGGATAAAGTCGTCCGGCTTTTCCCAATATCGTTGATCACGATGCACAGCATATATCAAAGGAACAACTAAAGTTCCCTCTTGGATCCAATAGTTTCCGATCTTGGTTCGCTATAAATTACAATTCACATCATTCTTGTCAGATTTGTCTCATATTTAATTCAATGAGCATTATATAAATACACACACCTCAGCGGCACAGTGGGGTATTCCCATTGGAAGCACAGGTCTGTGTCTCCAAACTTCCATCATCACTGCTTGAGTGTATGTCAACTTTTTGCACTCTTCCAATGATAAAGTATCTTTCTTTTGCCCAAGAACAAAGTCAATCTCTCGAAGAATGTTTTCCTTTTCAAGGGAAAAATACCACGAAACGAATTAATTCATTAATTCAGATAATTATTTTTAATACCGACAAGATTTTAGAAATAAATGTTGCAACTCACTTGAACTTCTGGATACATAGCCATATATGTAAATACCCATTTGATTGAGTTCATCGTGGCTTCCCAACCCATGGCAAGTGTTTCTATAAGAACCTGAGAAATCTGATCGACAGAATACGAATCATCGTGTAGATCTTGACGACGTTTTGCTTCTGAGATGTATGCTTCTACAATGCTTTTTATATCTTTTGAATCCGCATTCGGGTACTTTTCCAAGCAGGTCTTGTACAGCTTTACAGCCTTTTCTTTACCGGCAGATAAAGTTGCCTGAGATTCGGTAAATTTCGAAAAATTTCTGTGAGAAAAAAAATCTAAATTACATGACAGTCATTTTTCATACATTTCTCTTAATCTTCTTTAGTCTCACATTGTTTTCAAATATTAATATGCACATATCATGATTATGCCATTACTTTGTTATAGCACATATGTATATATCACTATATCTTTATTTATATATGATGTTGTGTTTATCTCGACTCGATTTGTTATAACACTGAATACTAAATGTGTAATCTATCTACATCTTTCGGAATGCAACAAAGTTGTCAGGTTGTGCGATATACCTTGCAATGTCTGGATGCATACATTGTAGCTCATCATAACAAAGTGTTGGCACATTTTTCACTATCACTCAATTTTTATCGTTCAGTAGTGAAGCAAATACAACGGTGGATTTTCAAATCACGTTCTCCTATGTATATATCCAAAAGTAACAACGAAGTCTGCTTCTGAATTAGTGTGTCACAAAAATATGAAAAGCTAATGTGAGAACACTGAAAATACTGTTATACTTATGCGTAGACAGGTGCATACCTACTACGCACGACTGCTTATCACTTTTAAGATGATTAATAATTGGTGCTTATGGGACCAATTTAATGGGGGCTTTACTCTGATGTCCTACTTTAAGCTTATTCTCTACGATTTCTCAGCAGAATATAAATTTTGACGACAAAAAGTGCAAAAATGGGTGATGAAAATTAACCATTAAGTATTACCAACTGTGTGAAACGAACTAATACGATCTTGATTCCCATACATCCTTCAAAGTCAGCGAAGCGAGATGAGATGCATCAATCAAAATCAACCCAATTAAAAATTATTTGATGGAAACTCTGTTTGCGATTATATGCGAATATGCGGACTTTTTGCACAACTAAAGGGTATTAAATAATATAAAGATGCCTTTACAGAGCTCAGTGACAAAATCATTCATTTTGCGTGAAATGTAAGTATTAATAACAGTACCTGAGAAGGGGGACAAAGTTATTGCTGCTGATGATTGACAGCATTTGCAACTGCTTAAGAATGCTGCTTTGCAAAGCTTCCCATTGCGGATCATCTTTCTCAGGGCGTATGCCAGTGACAACATCCATCATTAAGGAGCCTATACTGTGTCGCAAAGCAGGACTAATGTCATCGGCATTTCCAGCAGATTGTTTCATCTCCTGAAGTATTGTATACATTTAAACATGTAAATGCATATACATATTTTAGTATTAATGAATACACAATGGTATTGATGCACCAAGCAAATCATGCATTGTCCATAATTAACCTGTATGAATTCCGATAACGAAGTTTGAATTTTGTCTTCTAATATAACACGAGGCGATCCAGCCTTTGAAGAACCAAGACTTTTAAGGGATGAGTGGAGAAAAAAGCGGTGCTGCTTCCATCGTGCAGCGTCAGCCACAAGTATTCCTACGAAACAAATTTAAGCCACTGTTGAAAAGTAACAATCCAAGCAGTCACTACTGTATCTCATGCAGTGCTATTTAAGATAGACACTATCACAGTTATATTTTTCACTCCGCATCATGCAGTACACTAAATATTGCAAATTTAATGTATGAAAATTTAAAGTCTTTTCTAATTATAACTAAGCGCAAAAATTTTCCATATAGGAACATCAGACAAACCTTTTCCATTACAAACTCCATTCGCAAGTTGAAGTGGTAATTTTTCATGGAACGTGTCCAAGTTAAGAGCTTCCCGAATAAGTTTAACATCCGACACAACAACAGTGTACACAGATCCTAAATGAATACTGAAAACTTTTCCATAATGTTGTGCTAATTCCTTTAAAGTATTATATGGCGTTTTCTGGTTTAACATTGGCAAATATCCAAATATGGGCATTCCAAAAGGACCTGGAGGATAGTTTTTATCTCTCAAGTCATAGTACGCTGAAACTATGATCACCAAAGTGACAAACGTAAAAAAGACTTGGTCAAAAAGCTCCCTTCCTAATAATGCTACTAAGTCAACCATTTTGGCTAATTTTAGTCTTAATTCTTCACATAAAAACTGTTTATTTTTCAAAATACTTCAATCTTACACTCCCTAAAAATACTGCAAAATATTACCAACTAACCCAGATATTCAGTCTGTTATTTCACAATAACAGAGAAATATCGCAGCACTGAAAAAGCCGCTGCATAAACTGTTGTAGGGCACCTCACGAATTCGACTGCAGCTCATATTCATGAAAACGACCAAGAAGATGACTACAGCGTTCCTTAGTTATGAAGACTTATCAAGCCTTGTCTTTCATATGTGGGTACATCATTCAAAAACTGACCAACTTTTTTGCTTATGCAAAAGCATTAGTTAGATTAGACGTTGCTAGGTTTGCATTTAGGCAATTGCATGACTCTTTTTTGTTTGTATGAAGCAAAAGTAGAAGGGGAGGGGTTAACAAACTTACTACCTTCTATAGTGGTACGCAACATTCTTTGTCACTGGTAACACCATTTACTTCAGTAACAGTGAGTGGTAACGCATAGCAAGTCACATTGTTTTTGAATCTATATCTTGGTCATTTTCATTTCACCCCTTTATCGCCAAAATACAAGTTTTTTACCAACCCTCTCTTGCACTACAAGTAATGCAGAACTACATTCATTATTTTACCAAGTATGCATGCTTACTTACGATTAGGCAGTATTCATCCCTCGTTTGCTTAATTTTTTTGTAGATGTTCTTACCAAAAATGACTACCATACTACCAATGCATTAATAGAAGTACAATGTATATATGTAATTTATACATGTAAATGTATGTCAATTGACAATAATGTGTGCAATGCAAGCTACAATAACAAGTTGCACAATTTGTTTAAAATGCACCTCTCACTGACAACCTGAGCAGTGCGTGAGGGCATTTATTAAAACTCTACGATTGAAAGTTACGCATTAAGTAAAATAGTCAATCCTTGAACTTTGTGGATTTTATGTTTTAAAGAAAATCCTCTGGAGGAGTTTTGAATAAACTACTTTTGCAGCTTACTTTTTACTTACACTTTTTAGTCGGAGATCAACTTTAAAGAGTTGCATGTTGCATTTGTATTGTTAAAATATAACTTTCCCTTTTGCTGCTGCCCTTCTTATCAGTCTTAGCTTCTACGTCCAGGCCCCAAATTTTGATTTTTTAATGTAACTTATGTATTAATATCAGTAGCCAAGTTGCTTCTAAATTTATTGACAAAACATCATAATTTAATCTCTTGTTTTCAGATATTAGGCTCCTTTACTAAATGACCAATTTTAAAGAGTACCTTAGCATGAATCCGCTGCCTTGCGCCAGTAGGCCAGTGATCTTTTATGGTCTCTGTAAGAAACGTAAAGTGCGTTAAATGTAACAATGGCCAATGTCATAACATGCTTATGATTTTGAAAATGTTTGCAAATGACATGCGAAAGTATGGGAGACTAATAATGGGGAAAATGGGCTTGATTAAAACACAAAAACATGTCATTGAACCCTTCAGTTTATAAATGTATACATGTAACTTGCACAGGTTCATGTACATGTAACTTCAGGTATGTATGTGTAGTTTGTCCTTACTATAATTTTAACTATTAAACGTTATAACGAATTATCGCAATACTATTACCAGAACAAGAGTTTGTGGTCTTCTTATATGATCTTTTATTTGTTGGTAGTGAAATATTAAAAACTATATTTACTTTGTATTTCGCCGTACTCACCAAACCAAACCGGTGCAGTAGGACTGCGCAAAGAAAAGTGGTCCCCACTTAATGTTTTTAGCAGGATTTTGATCAGTTTTGTTTTTGTCATCTATAATGTAGTGCGTGTAAGCGTGCGAAAAAATGAGGTCATAAAAAAGGCCTTTAATAAAAACTTGCAAATGAGAGAGCGTAGGGGATTCGAACCACAGCATGTGTAAGTGCATTCAAACTAAACAAATGGTGCGAACATGTAATGTTTGCATATGTAAGATTTCTATGAAGTTCTCGAGCGTATCATATCGTGCAATACATATATCTGAACTGCGACAAATTCATTTGTAAAGCTAATTAGTTTGGAGGAGGTAAGTTGATATATTTTTGCTTTTTAAATTTGTAACTATCATTAAGCTGTAAGATTTAAAAACAACCATGCGTAACTATGAAGGTACGACAATGTTAGAGTTTATGAGCCTTTTGAAATAAACAATACTTGAACCCCAATGAGATGAGAAATGAGAATAACAACAAAATATTTTGGTCACAACCACATTTTCTATCTTACCTTTCCATTTGTATGCTAGACATTCACAACACAACCTACCCCACTACTTTTTTCCCAAACTACTAATATATGTACCTATTCAAAAGCGTTAAATGCAATTCTAACAATCGCTGAAACTCAAATTTTACACATTCGTAGACAATATGTTGTGTTATGAAGTACAATTAAAGTTAGCAATTTGATGTTACTAAATATTTTTGCCCTGAAGTATATTAAAAAAGTTACTACTATATTGCAATTGCAGCATCGATATCATCGATTATGAGCTACACCAAGCAAAATACTTTTTCGTTAAAATCTAGATAAATTCGATTTTTTAATAATAAAAATTCAAATACAGTAGCGAGATTCAAAACGAGTACATCGAAATTAAACTATCTGCATACGAGAGTTAATACAAATATTTAAATATTAAATTACGTTTAAAAAGAATTGCACAGAAATCTATTAAACAACAACGATGGTATAAATACTTTTGTACCTAGAACAACCATACATTGTCAATAAAAATAGTTACGACAAACGGGGAATATTTGGCTAAAAAATAGTAAAAAGTAAAAATGGCTCATGAAAAAGACAACCTAGTTGACACAACACCAGAAATACTTATTCAAAAACACATCCTTATATGGCGATCTGACTTTAACTTCCAAACTTAAAAAGTTAGCAAATAAATTTCTAAAGAGCTAATTATACGATGTTAAAGACAGAACTCCAAAGATTATCTTTTATCACAACAGATCTTTCATTTGTAAGACACGAAGAAAAATACGTGTAATAGTAATTACTTATTATCTTCAGTGTTAATAATTTAATTTATCACTTATAACAGCTAATGACTTAATAATAAACTTGACATTTCTTATCTAGAGGGATCGTCTGCGGTTCCAAGATTTGTTGAACAGGAAAGATTGGCTGGGACAGAGAACTCTTCGTCATTTTTTGCAGATTCAACGCTATTCTTTGGAGACTCGTCGTTTCTTTCCTCAAGAGATTCGCATAACGCTGAAGCCACAGGAGCAGTCATCACTTGACTTGGACAGCCAGAATTGTTTGTGGAATTTGATTTTGCGGAGGCTACGGACTTGCAATTTAGAGCTTGAAGTGCAAATTCAGCAGTCTAAGGTTTAAAAAATAGAATGACACAATATATAGGTACATTTTTATACTTTGAAACATAAATAATAACAAGAGAGTTTAGCTTTTCTCACGTCTCTTATTTCAGGCTGACTCGAAATTGTAGCCCGACGAAGAACTTTCCACACTCTAGATTTACACTTGGTCAGAATTTCAGTCTTAACTCTTTCTGAATACACACACAGGTAAGTGAACAGTCTTAAGCTGCGTGACTGAATCGTAGAATTTGAATGTGTTATCAGTCTCCATAGTTCACTGTGGGAATCTGTTGAGTTACTGTCACTTTCATCTGTAATTATATTAAAAAACCTATTCAAAATTTGCCTTAAAAACTGTTCTAATATGAAACTAAATATTTTCAACTCACCCAATAAAATTTCTTCTACAATGCTTATATTGGACGGAAATGTCCGTAAAATATGGCACAGAACGGCAATCGTGTCCGCAGCAAGGCCGGATCGAACACCATCTAATTTTAAGAAAAGCTGCAATATTGCAAACACCTGAAGAACGCACACGCTGTCACAAAGTTGCGTCACAAAGTCGTCGTCAACATAAACCAGAAACGCAACCTGTTAATTACAAGAGTAAAAAATATTTGATTAATTACAACAGCAAAAATAGTACTTGTAACTATTGTCACTTGTGTTGGATTTGGGTTTATACCAATCTCAAACATTTTTCTAGACCTTCCAAATCCTCTACAGTTAGGATAGTTGGTATCTCCTCTAACCCAACAGAGCCTCTCTCTATCCGCCGCCTTCTTACTATGAGTTTGCAAGAATACAACAGATTAGGCAACACTTTTGTATCCAAATATAAGGTATGTAAGTTGGACATTAAGCCTGGCTCCATTTCATGTATTGACTTGTCGAGAGTAAACGGCAATGCTAACAAAACTGCAATTTTCTCAACTACTTCAGACTCAGCTAAATGATTTCTTAAAGGTGCAACTAACATTGTTAGGAAGTGCTTTTCACAAAGACTTTTTGGGTTGTCCAGAACTTCCTGTATTGGCAGATATTAACAAATTACATGACATACATAGTATAGACTTACAGTTATTTCATTTTACTTTTCAGTACTTACTTTCATTGTGTTCATGATGAAATATATCCACTCATCACTATTAATAGGTTTATCTTCCGAACCAAAACTGTGCAAAGTAAACAAAGCTCCACTTTTCCATGGCAAACCAGAACCCCCGCGATTAGGTTTTTCAGATCTGTTGGCTTCTAACAACCCTAAACCTTCTACATTTCCACTGTCGTTGGATTTCAACCTTACATGTCGTCTGGTTGTTAAAGAATTTCTCTTTTTCACCTCACGCTTTTTGCTATCATCCATAATCACTGTATTAGTGTCATCATCAGCGGCATCACTATCATCCTCTGAGCCGGTTTCAAATTCTGAACTAGATGTCATAGTTTCACAAGATGATGCACTATTTCTGTCCTGCTCCTCTTCGGTTTTTAATCTGACATCAAGGGATGTTCTCAAATTTACGTCACCTTCTCTATTGTTTACACCCTCGGCTCGTAATTTTAAATTCTGGAACATTACTCTCAGACTTTTGGCATCCGAGTTTGGTGAAGGAAGTGTAGGTGAAATTTTAAGAGGGTCTTGTGGTGGCACTCCAATAACTGCACAAGGTTGAGGGGGCATTACAGGTACAGCGGCAGTTGCAGGTCTAGTGACAGGCATTCCATTGGGACTAGAAAATGGAGTTTTAACCCCCATTCTCCCATCTTCGCTATACCTTTTCAATTCCTTTTGAGCTTCTTCCATTTTTTTTGTTGTTTTTGCTAACAACCTGACATCATTATATTTTAAATTAGTGAATTAGATGCATTAAAAGATTAATAATACAGCGCGTTAAAACTTAGAATTTACTTTGAATAGCCAGCCAGCTTTCTTTGGAGCATTATTCGTTGCTTCTCTTTTGCAAGTTCTTGTGAAGGACTGAGAGCTTTAGTTAGCGAGAATTCCTCAGCCGTCTTGTCAATGTATAGGCCATCCTTTACAAATGGGTGTTTTAGCAAAGCTGGCCACGTCAGCCTTTTCTGTGGGTCTTTCTCTAGCAGTCCCTATCGGAAAAATTAATAAATTTATTTACAATAAGTTTTGTAATACTTTCGACAACAAAAACTTCTTGAATACAAAACACTTTAAATATAAACATTATTATAACCTGTAAGAATGACAAGCAGTCTCCAGCAATATACTCCGGCCAAACGATGGCTTCGCATTTAATTTTTCTGACTAGCTGAAACAACGATGTCGTAAAGAACGGCGGGTTTCCAACCATTAACTCGTAAAGAATGCACCCAAGCGACCTAAACATTACATATTTTTAATAAAAACAGTTACAACTTAACATTATTCTTGTCATCTCTTAAAACATTACTTTAACAAATTATTCTGCAACAAACTGAACTTTTCCTGTCGTTAGTCGTCCCTCCTTTATAATATATCTGCACAAATCCCCTTGAGCAAGTTCAGTCACAACGACAACCTGTTTCCAACAAAATCAACACCAATTTCAACATCATTCTTTTAAACAGTCCATTACCCCCTTTATTAAACATCCCATACCGAATCATCCGTCTCGAAAGAGTCCAGCATCTGAATTATATTTGGATGATGAAGATTCTTTTGGATTTCACATTCCTGACGGAGACTTCTAATTTCTCTCTCAGACCGTCCACCCTGCCATTACAAAATAACTCTCCGTTAAAAAAAAACCTTCAATACAAAAATAAATTATTAAATAAAAACTTCTCATCCCAATCCTTACCTTGCTGATTTTCTTCAAAGCAACATTTTCATTTGTGTGCTTTCTCCTCCCCATAAAAACTGTTCCGAAGGAGCCAGAACCGATAACGTGCAATACATCATATCCTTCCATTTTTAAATCCTAAACCCCCAACTAAAAACTATCCTTCTCTAAAATTCCTATCTTAATTTTCCTATTTCCTTTATGAAACAGACCAAGGCACATTCTACTACCACCTCATTTTTAACCTACTTCATGCAAAGTAGCCCTATTTACTAATAATTCTAATTGAAATTAATTAATTATAATTTTTTTAAAAACATTTCAAACAAAGCTGTCTTCGCTTTCTACATTTTTACAACAACAACAACAGTTGCAGGTTTAAACTGAATAGGATGCCCGCTAGATTATGGGGCATTGTGAGACAATAGAATGAATAAATGTTCCATGTTCCTTGCCAACAATGCAGTTTGTATGAACCCGAAGAAGAAACAAGGAAGCCTAAGAAGCATCTTTGTTCAATGCATTGTTGTCACATTTGTTGATACATTGTGCAGAGCAAGACGCCATAAAAATGTTTTTTCACACGCATGTGCCTCAGTCTGTGGGTGAGCTTATGAAAGACAGGAACTGCAAACTGCTTGCATGCATTTTCATGTTAAAAAGGGAATCTTTGTAATAATCATTAAAGGCATCTAACTTTTTTAGTTTAATTTATAATTTTTTGAAGATTATATGTGGACAACAAGTATATCCGACCTGTTTACTTTGTCTTGCATTTTATTAGGGCTTGAAACGCATACATTAAATAGTGTCTGTCTTGTTAGAATGTTATCAGTATCAACGATAAGGAAGACAATAGTTGAGTTTAATGCGTCACGGTGGGCCTACGACAACATTAATTTAGACATAAAAATGGAAACCAGATTAAATGCATTTAAGTTAAAATGCAAGAATTTACATGGGTGCTGGTGTGATGGAATGGGATTGTTCTGAAGAGAATGAATGGTAATGAAATGAAATGACTGAGGATGTGGTTTGTTCCGGGGCAAGATGGGAATGGGATTTTTAGAGAAATACCTAAACTGTGTGGACTATATTTGTGGCTTTGATTGATATGTTTACTAATGCCTGGTAGGTTATAAATTGGTATAATTTTTATGGAGTGCTGGAGTTTCAAAATGGAGGAATAAAATGCGATATTATGCTACAAAATGAAATCATATCTAATGTATGTATTTGTTAGTAAAATGTTTAAATAATGCTGGCTTTAAAAACACTTTTGTGGAAACTTTAACCCCGCATAAAAAAGGGTATAATATTTGAAAGTGCTACAATGCAATACATATATATACCTGCTAATTTTTGAATTACTTACAATTGATTATAGGGAGCAATAAATTGGTTAATGTTTAATGCGTAATACAATTTAGCTTTAAGTCTAAGCGCCTTGATCTCTATCTGGTTCATTGTTAACTTAACAATGTAATAACTAGTTAACAGCAAATATTATAGAGTATTTTCAGAAAGAGAAAAAAAAGTTTCGCTTTCAACGTAAATGTATTGTTACGCAGCACTTGCCGTTATTTTATCATTATCGTCTTGATCACTTTCCTTTGTATTAAAATCATATGCAGCGCTTTTATATGGGAAATTCATACTTCAGAAAAATGCACCATTGCAAATGCACCTGTATACCAATTAGTTAGGATGCAACTAAAACTTACTCACCGTTTTTATGGTATGCACATTATGTGTAAAATATATTTAGCACGTTCTTACTCGTTTAGGGAATACCGTATTACACTTTGGTAGGCACATGTTGTTCGACGCATATGATGAAGTAAATAATATTACTTGCGTTTATTAGAAGAAATGTGTTTAGTCAATATTTTTGTACTTATCATGAAATAATATTAATTACTGCAAAAAACTGCGATTTGCCACAATCAACAGTGCTTACCTACTATGTTGTTCATATTTCTCCTACATTTAGGAGTGACCGTGCGTAGATTTTATTACAAGTGTGAAAATATTGATTAATTGTTAAAATTTTATTGAAAATTGCTTACTGCTAATGCCAACTACCTTGTAATAACAGGGTAATTCTCGTAGTCATTGACATAGACATACATAATTGCATATTCGTTATTATTAAAGAAAAGTAAACCTTAAATGAACTTGGACATTTAAAAAATACAGATCTACATTGATTCATTAAAGGTACACTAATTTGAGTAAACATATTTAAATCTATGTATTTAGATTGTTATCGCTGTATCTTAAACTCTGAAATGTAATGTTAATGTCTGCCCTGCATGATCGAAATCAAGTTTTTTACAAACGTCATAAGATCTCAAATTAACTTCCTTGTTTTTGAGGCTTTTGTAAATTAATACAGTAAAGTCTGTTGTGGTAGACTTGAAGAGTTAGTCGAGCGTTAAAAACGCATGCAGAAATTACAATGTCAAGCCAATATTGCAGGTCTAGGTAATATGCTTCTAAAAACTACTTTTCATGTAAATATCTAGAAGATCCTTTGTGTGGTTCGTAGGTCTACTTCTCTTAAGGTCCTTCGTGATTTGATTTAAACTTGATATCGCCTTATCACCGTTTCTAATCTCAAACATCAGGGTAATGAGAAGTTAGTTTGTAATGATTTAAATCAGCTTTCCAGAAATTAAAAATGATACTATTTATTAACTCGGTATCTACAATACTTAAATCTTGTAATGCAAGAAATTGTACCTTTATTTGTACGCTTAAACAATGCAATCCGTCAGATGGATTGGTTTTAGTGTCTCATTTTTCATTATCCATCAAACCTCATGGATACTTGCGGAGTAATTAGACTAGAGGGCAATCTAAACAGCCGAGAAGTTTAAAGTATCTTTTACCTTTTAGCACTAATTACCATAAAAATCCAAACGTTGCAATTTATTTAAAAGAGTACTTAATTATAATACCAAGTTTATGCAAACGTCTAGCTTGAAAGTAAGTTTAATGGATTTGTTATTACTTTATATTTAACCTACTTCTCACAGTAGCAGGAAATGCTATTTGCGACATGTGGCAAAAGAAGACGATACTCATACAAGAAGTCCACCGTTTTGTGTTTAATGTAGGCTTAAATGCATTTTGCATATGACATAATGCTTTTGCCTTATCTGTCATGCATTCTAATTTGACACGAATGATGAAAGGTTATTAAAAGATACCTAATCACAATCATGTTACTAATTATTTAAATAAAGTAACATTTTTGCAAGTGTCAATACATAAGACTTCTACCGGATAAGCTGTAATCTCATAACATTTACAGGGTTGATAGAAGTCAGGTTGCATGTGTATTAATGATAACAATGTAATCTTTGATTAAATAGTTTTACATTATGAAAATGGGTTCATATGGATATTTAAACGTTTACATGATACTGTTGATACCACAACTTTGAAATAATTTTAATGAAATTAGTGCAGTTGGTCAATTATGCAACTGTGATTCTACGATCCGTATACATATACTTAACTTTTCATTTGTTTCGTAATTCGGTGACTTCATTAGAAACATTTCAAAATAGCTTGCCTAAAAAACAGGTCCTGATTTTTTAAAAACTTTTTCAAATTCAAATTCCCTCAAGTTACCATGTAGTTCCCTTAGGACTTAATGCAGTCCTACAAAGTTCCTACTTGGCGTATGCTCTATTTCAGCAGGTAATGTTATTAAAAATCTTTTGTCGACGCGCTTGGCTTGTTTTGATCCTCATCCCTTTTGGCACACGAGGACAAGCGACGGCTGCAATTTTACATAATATCATAATTCATACTTATGAAGCCCTTCTAGTCCTTAACGGATGTCCAAAATAATTGTTGTTGTGGTTATTTGCATTCTTCTTACAAAACAACGGAGATTGGTAGTTATTATGTTTAATATTGAAACATATTGTATTCATATTTGGTTTACTGTAAAAAATAGGACTACTATCATTTAAGTTGCGTAACAATAATTCAGTTTATAATATGATTTTTTGCGACTAGAGTCATGCTACATGCATGGATTCCTCATCTTTTAATTTTTACTTCCACAAAGTTCCTTCCTGATACACGCATCATGCACCATGCGTCCATTTGGTTGTCTAACTCATTAGTTAATTTATGTGTGTACCCACTGACTGATTGCATCCGTAAAAAACCCTTGTCGTCCAATACGACCATATAGGTACTTACAATCGAACGCATTAACAATATATTTGTTTTTAATGGCTTGAAATAAAGAATACATTTTGTATGTAGAGCACATTATGGCAACTGGCAATGGAAATAAAATTCAAAATGTCTTACCACGTCATTTTGTAAGATTTATAGCGATGAAATTTGCATTCCAAGAGTTTGTAAGTTACCATTGTTTGTATTCGCTCCCAACATTGTTTACAAAATAATGAAATACGCAAAAAAATAACATGATAATCGGTAGTCGGTAGTAGACCAATATCAAAACTGTGATCTCAAATGCTTAATCAAAGTAACGCACTTCTGTATTCGATATCACTATGCATTTCATACAACCATTACAAGACTACAAATCAGACCAGCTTTTAATCAATCGTTTTAGCGTAATTGTTCATAAAAGTTAGTCTAATCACAAACGAAATCTTGAATTGGTACGGATAGGGTAAATGGTCATTTTATGCTGGGAAAAAATTCTTACAAGGATAAATGCTCATTATAAAATGACCGCTGATAAAAACTGACTGCTTTTATTCGAAAAGTTATCAACCTTTGCAGCGTAATAAACTATCCTTTCTTCGCGCTACTAGTAGTGCAGCAGTTTCCGCTACAATTAACTTTGTAGCCGCATCAACGTTTAACAAATTTTGATTACCTTACGATATCGCATTATGCCAAATCCACAGCATAGCAGCTAAAACGCAAAAAAAAGCTTTTTACAAACCAGCAGCCTAACTAACTTAGTTCAGACGAAAGTTTTTGTAATCATTGGTTTTATGAAAAAAATTCATGCATAATACTACTACGCACAATGAACGGTGTCTGAATTCTATAGCTTCTACTATTGTTTTTTGATTATTTATTATAACGCATCTTTTTTCAATTTCATAAACTTCAACTAAAATTTAATGTAATGAATTGTGTATTATTATGCATATTACGTTTACATTAGATTCGATTTTTGAATATGGCCAATTTCAACTGCTATCGTATTAAACTTTTAATGTGCGATCATAAATAAATACTGGGTGTAGAATTGGAGGCGTAGGTACACGATTGAATGAATGAATTTTAACCCTGAAGCATTTTTACTATTACTGACGTACAATTTAATTAAGTTTGATTTTGACTTAAAAGGAATAAAAGCAAGAGTGGATTTATTAATACGTGTTTACTGCATGGCATGATCAGTGATCGTTTGATTATCGTAAGTGTGCATAACAATGTTTATGTTTGTATATAAAAAACTATAGGTAGTCTGTTTAAAGTCTGTCTGTTACGTATTCAAGACCCCGTGTCAGAGCAATGGCACACGTACCCTTTGATTGCAAGTATCCCAACGTTATTCTTCTCATATCTTATAATTTATCGTGCATTTTATCAGCACTATGCTCATTCACAATATAGCACAGTAGTAGTGCAAAAATAATTAAGGCTTTTTCTTGACTCAACATATGTAATACGTATGATATTATCATTTTCATTTTTTTAAATCTATGCATATGTGTAGGTGTTCTTTCTACTGACTGAAACATTTAGGTTAAAATTATATATAAAGCGAGGAGTTAAAACTAAAAGTGAATCAGTTTGTGATGATGCTGTGTCATAGACACTGAACGGCTTTTCATTTTACTTTCAGTTCATATTTTTACTTTGTTGGTGGCTGTTGTGTGTGTGTGTGGCACAAAATTGCATATTGTCTTGACGGGCATAAGATTTTTTTGCTACAAATTATTACAGGAATTTGATCAGGTTACTTTTGTACAATGCGGAAGTTAAATGTAAGTGTCACATTTGGAAACAAAATATTGTCACATAAGTTTACATGTGATTTTATGTGATTACCTGTTCAATTTGAATTGTCTGCATATTTGTGTGCTTAAATGAAGTCTCTGAATTACGCTTACATGTTTTTGTGAACGTTTTCCAGGATGCATTTAAAAAAGGCTATGTAAGGATCATTTCTGACCGTGACAAAAATTTATTATAATTACTCAGATTTCGGTTCTACTTATTGGATGTCTGGCGGCAACAGCTAGTGCTGATATCATATATGGCAAACCAGGGGGATTGCTAGAGCCACGTAGTTCGCCAATCACACCAGGAGGTGACTCAAATGGGAATGAATTGCTAAAGGAATCAGAAACTTCATATGGACCGTATGGGGCTCATGCATTTGGTGGTCATCATGGCGGTGGAGAAGATTTAGCAGTGGTTGTGACAGGAGGATACAAAGTTTCTGATGCTCCTCAACATGGTACGAAATCTTTATTTTAAAAACTGTTCGCATGATTTTACGAGCTAAGATTAACCCCCACTTCGTGTTCTTTTTTTGCAATGAAGGGATTCACCAAGGCTTTGCTGGACACCATTTGGAACATGCACATCAAGGAATCCCAGCGGTGGGACACATAGAGCATGGCCACCATGCTGGACATGGATTACAACTTGATGGGAATGCAGGTCCTGGGCTTAGACCCGCTCATGCACCTGGACTTCACTATGCTCAAGGAGGTCCTGGACTGCAGCATGGGCATGGAGGTCCTGGACTACCCCTGGGTCATCCAGTTGTACATCATGGCCATGGCTTGCACGGACCTCATGGACATCATCACCTTAGACATCCTCATGGGCATCATGGTAAATTTTTAATTAAGTACCTGAATCATCATGTTAAGTATTGTAACTATGCAATAAAAATCACGCAACGCCCTTTTTCTCCCTATCCAGGTCATTATGGTGGTCATCGCGGTTACGGTTACGGTAAGTTTGGATATTAAAACAAAACTAAACATACATTTCACTTGTTCACAGTTTAAATTGCAAATTTTATCATTAATTGTTGCAGGACTCCATGTGCCCTCACACGGGTTGTATGGTCATGGTCATCATAGAGGACACGGTATGTATCACACTCGTAACATTTTAAGTAACGATTTTAACGTGAGAAAACTATTCATGGCATAAACTCAAAAAATTTAGGATATGGGCATGGCCATATAGGTCATGGGCATGGAGGATTTAAACCTATTATTCCTCATCATGGACACCATTACGGTACAAAAATCTTTAAATTCTTTGCTTTT
>JAHZNG010002781.1:0-11468 GCA_027744375.1 Orchesellides sinensis
AATTGGAAAATTACAAATTGTATTCAGTGAGCAGCTGCCTGGCGGAATGTATTGCTGTGCATACATACAAAAACTGCTCTTGCGTCAGATACTTTATGCGAGGTACGTATAAAATCCTTGTATAACAATAAAGTCAAACGGTTTTATAGATTTGGGTGTTTCGACGAAAGGCATCCACAAATAAGGGCTCCACGACAAAAAGCATCCAAGTCAATTCATATCTACAGCAAAATCACAAAATCGATAATTATCTTTATTAACTTGCAACTTAGCAAGTTGCTAAAAACGTCAGCGGCGTCTGTTTCTCAGTCTGGCAGTCAGTATGGTATTTCCCTAAGGGGGGAAGTTTTCAATTTTTTAAATTCTTTTTGCAATAAATTCCCAATGCGAACGTCTTGGCTGAGTTTTGGGATGGACACTACAAGTTACAGTTTACTGTAAGTGACCGTTATGATTCTAAATTTTTATACCAGCATATGCATATAGCGCATACTGTAGTGTCCATTTTTATCAAAATTACAGATCCGTATTCAAAATTTGAAAAACTATAAGCTTTCAAGAGTAAGTCTCGTTTTTTGAAGTGAATTATTAGGACTAACTGTCAACATTTATTGTTAGCGGCTGTTACGATTTCAAATACCTGTATCGTTTTGCCTTGCATGATTTTGGGTCCTGTTTCGACAATTCTGGTAACAGAATGGCGAAATTAGGCACAAAGCAAACAGTTAAATTGTCACAATTTCCTTACATCCTACGAGGTTTATTTGAGTTTTTAAACAAAGCATTAATGTAGTAGTGACAAAGCATTACTACTACATTTTCTCTTTATGGATTTTTAAGTTAAGCAAGAGTACATCTAGTCATATTTTAATACAGGAATACAAATCACATTCAATGTGTGCGTATTAAAATTTCTTTGTAAAAGCGCTTAGTTTTATTGTAAACAGTGACTAGATAGAAATAGATAAGCCAAAAATCCTAAATTATTATAATTAATTTGTAACTAATTGCTGTTACCATAATGTAACATTTAAATTTGCATACGCATAAGACTATTTCCATAAAGATATTCTTTGAAAATGCAATTAGTATTTCTGTTATATAATTTGACTCGATGTAGTCCAGTTTTGTAATATTGCCGTGGATATGAATTGACTTGAATGTCATTTGCTGTGGTTGCCAATCAAGCTGGATGCCTTTAGCCTCACGCCTTTTGTCATGGAGCTCATATATGTGGATGCCTTTAGTCAAACATTCATAGATTTGCTGTGATTATATTTTCATAAGCAAATGCCAATCGAAAAATTTGCGGAGTACGTGAACGAGTTTGTGCTGATGAGATCCGGGGTGGGTTGCATAAATTCATTATTTCATACCCGTTTGGTGGTGTATACTATTTCAAAATGGTTTTGGAAAAGCCCATTTAATTTTACAGCTAATATTACAATGAATGGAAAAGCCAATATTTGCAAAAAGTGCTTGCCACCATGTACAGAAATAGAGTACAAAATGCGAGCGACTCATTTTCCACTACGAAACAACGGCACGGAGAATGTGCTGTATACAAATTCTGTGGGAGTGAACAAAACGTAATGTTTGGAATTAAAAATCCATAATACTGAATGAAAAGCAGTTCCATTACGAGTATTTTTACGTTGCAGAGCCTCAAATTACTCAATCCTCAATATATTCCTTGGGAGAGATTCACTGTACGCCCGACAACGTAAAACGCTGTATGACACAACATCCTTAATAGGTAATCTTATGAGTTTTGCATGTCAAAATTAATTGACCTTGTGCATGTAAAAATATTGATTGCACAAAACGGTTAAAGCCAACGCTGGAGGACTACTCGGGCTGGCCTTTGGATTCTCTCTGATATCTGCTGTGGAATTTATCTACTTCTTTACAATCCGAGCCTGGTTTTACTTCTGTGACTGTAGCAAACGTAACAAAGTTGACGGTACGGTTTCGGCTGAAAACCGTAGAGTCAAATCAAGAAGGTTGTCTTGGGAGGCTGCGTATGTGAATGGCGTCCGTGTCTGGAAAAGAGAGCAATCCGGGTTCTCCTCAGCTGAGGTACAGAAAAAAGTGTCCGAAATCAAGGTGGGATCATTTTGCTATGACAAATCACAGTATCCCTCGTTCTGCAAGGAGGACCTTGAGTTTTTCAAGTGATGGGCATAAATAATTGGATCGCTTTACTGCTTGTTATACGCTCATATATTAAAAACCAGAAAGCATCGGTTCATTCTTTTCTAAAGGATCACCGGTGCCATATCTAGCGTAATCACATTGTTCTGTTTGCTTTTTAAAGTCAATGTGAGATTACAAATCAATCGCTGGGTTAGTTCTTAACTGCTAACTGCTGGCAATAAATATTTGCATGTTGTCAAACAATAAGTTGTTCGAAATTGTTTGTAATTAACAAGGGTTTTTAAATTTAATCATCTGGTTGAACGTTCTAATCATTTCTGGATGCTTTCCAAGGGCAAACCCAGTCAGGCAGAAAAGAACACAGACAAGTCCAATAATGATAAACAGAAGTATTTCAGACAGTTTTACTTCTTTTCGTGGACTTCCAGCAATGCAGAGTATTATTATGTATATTTATGTAATAAGTAAGCATATCTCACCTGCAACGCAAAGTTACAAAGGTAAGAATTTCCAATGCCAGTGACTCAGTTTAATTAAAATTGTGGATTCATCGGGCAGATTCGCTTCAATGCGAAGTGGATGAGGGTAAAAGTAGACGTAGCAGAATTCGTTGAACCATTCAACCATTAAGTTTTTTATAAATGAAAATGTTTTTTCTTTAAAATAAAAGCCAATACTGCATTGAATTTACCGTCATTTACATTTAGAATTAAGAATTGCCCCGACTATACAACTTGCTGTGTGCTTGAAACCTTATCAGTGAAAATGTATGCACTGCAGAGGATTGAGTGCTTTGCTTTGCCTTCTCCAGTAATCCAGCCATATCTCCAAAACGGCCACGCGTTTGGGCTTTTGGCTAACAAATTCGGAAAATTCACAACTTTAACTAAAAGAAGTCAGTTTTTAGCGTAACGTCGGCTTATATTCTGCATTGAGCACCTTGTGAGTTATGTTTGTTCATACACAATTCATTCGCTTCATTCATATGTAACTGCAAGTATTTAATAAGCATTGCTTGATGAGTGCCTGAAATGTTCAAATAAAAATGGAGTTGAAAAGCCATTGCAACTGGTGAAAGTTGTTTGTTTCGAAGAACAGGATATTAATTGTAGTGAATTGTACAAGCGCCTCAGAGCTTATCATGAGCTGGATCTTATCTGGATTACAATGGTGAATGAACAAAGACGACCGTGTGACGCTGAGAAATTCCTGTCGCAAGTTGTTGGTAAAGCTCGAAAGCACATTAAATCTTAGACTGATACGTTTTATGGGGAGGATGAGACGGAGGGTATCCTGGAGGGAATGATGACTGGTTGGAAGACTGATTTTGATGATAAGGTGGAAGCGGTACAAGACTGGTTGGGAGACAAGGTGAAGAAGGAGTTGGAACAGGAATGTATTAGTATGAGTGGAAGTTTTGAAGAATGAAACGCGTAATGAAAATAGGAGGAAGGTGGAGGAGGCTGTAAAATATATGGAGGGGGTGACGAAAGGACTCCATAGAAAGTACAAGAAATCTATTTGTACGCAGGAGCATTTAGAAGGCGTGCATAGACTAGCCTGAAGTATTACCTGACTCAGTTTGGTAAAACAAGGCGTGTTGGCAGTGAACAATTTCAAAGCAAGTACAGAGCGGAGTTGATGAGGAAGATGGAGACAACTTTTGCCGAGATTTATGCAGAGGTGGAAGATCATAAGTTAGGCATGTTCTCAAAAGCAGTGCGTCTGGTTGCTATTAAAGGCTAAGGAATAAGCAATTGGAGAGGAGTCTGCTACAAGACTGAAGGTGGCTATGGAGGAGTTGTTTGTAGTCTAGAATATAAGACGTAGATTATGTATATTTTAATGAAAAT
Organism: Orchesellides sinensis; assembly: GCA_027744375.1. Taxonomy (NCBI): domain Eukaryota; kingdom Metazoa; phylum Arthropoda; class Collembola; order Entomobryomorpha; family Orchesellidae; genus Orchesellides; species Orchesellides sinensis. The sequence goes on from JAHZNG010002781.1 coordinate 4,011, forward strand.
TTAATTTTTGGATTTTATCATTTAAAGAGATACCTTTTGTTATTACAGCTATAGCTGCGGGAAGGCGGTCGTTTTCAGACAAGTACAAATGCAGGCGTCAATGGAACCATTAAAATGGAAAGTAGTTCCAATTTAAAATACTATTACAGAGGAAGCCTTCCCCAGTTACCTATACATCCAGCAATTAATTAGCTCGTTAACTATTGAACTTGAAAGGATGAGGGAGACCAGAGTTGGTCTTAATAATAATGGTGTTCCACATGTTCTCACCTGCAGTCCAGATAACAGAGAAATTCCATTGTTGGTTGGATTATCCGAAGAAAATCTGTTCCTTATATGCTGGCTGGGATGAAGCTGGCGCCTCTGCCTACAATGGTGAGGTGAAATGGAATGAAGGTGAAATGCTGGGGGAAAGTTGCTAAGAAGTACAGCGCCATATACAAATTGGAGGCGAAAAGCTAGCCATTTGTTCGGAATTTCTTCTGGACATCATTTTTCGAAATGTAAAAACGTTCAGGAGGATTGCCCTACAAGTGGGAAGTATACATACCAAAAGGTCCCAGCACTACATCTGAGGTTATGCTCGGTGGTCAGAAGGAACAAGATAATTGTGCATCATTGTGGAGTACATGCGCTGCCATTGTGCTCAAAATGGAGGTAGTGTCAATAAGTTTGTCTTTGAGTGGGATAGGGAGGGGATAGTAAGACCACGCTTGGAGGTTACCAAGGTCATCTGTGAAAATGCCTCACTAGATTGGAATGACGTAAATCTTAGTAATGAAGACATTAACAAATGTACTAAGCAAATCTACCTAGTTTTTGAAAATCATTTTACATCTTCTAACTGTAAAAAACGCTCATTAACTGAACCAGGACTACCATCTTCCAAAAGGGAGAAATCCTCGTCATAATCAAGTTTACACAAGAATTAGATCTGAATGTTGTTCAATGCATAACTGGATTAATGCTGCATAGTTATTTGGATAATCTCCTTCCCATTGCGGATGTAATTTCTTCAGACTTTTTCCTCTTAGCCAACGACTCCAGTGTCTCCTCCGTTGGAAATGATAACTTTGTGTTTTGTTCATTCAGTATCCGTTTCTTAGAAAATCTTGGGGGTAGTTCCAAAGCTGTCGACATTTCATCATGATCATCCGAGTCTGGTGGCTCACCTGCAGCAATTTCTATAATAAAAATTAACAAAAACAACCAGTTTAGAATTTTAATTCCAAATTTCTTTTTTAAAAACTTTTTTCTGTATTTACTACGTACTTTTAACATTCTCCGCCCTGAACAACTCCTCCGCAACCATACTCAGTCTTTCTACTGCATCCCTCTCAATCCCAATCTTGCCTCCTAGCTTTTCAACCATCTGACAAATGTATTTTTGCATATATTTCGCCAACAACTTCAAACTTCTTTGCAGTCTCTCTATTCTTCATGTTCATCCCTAACGCCTCCTCCCTCAATCTTTCCACCTCCTCCAAAAAATGCTGCTCAACACTATTCCTAACTTTGTCATCAACCCACTCCCTCTCAGAATACAGCTGGTCCTCCAACTCCTCCCTCCATTTGGCCACCATCTCCTCCAGCATTCTAGTCAACACCTCCGCATTATAAAACTGACTAGATGACGTGAACACCCTATTTTGAAGGTGCTCCCTTGCCCTGTCCACCACACTTCCGGCAATCCTCTTAATTTGCAAAGCTCGCCTTTTTTCGTTCACCTTAAGAATCCAAATGAGTTCCTGAGTGCATCCAGCCGTAACTAAATTAAGCGCTCTCTTCCTCATCCCCTCGTCATCCCCAACTAACTCGAGCACCAGTGCCTTTAACTGCTCCTTTCCATCCTGGTGTGCACATTGTAATTCACTTGGAGGAAGGAAACTTGCATTTGTTTTAATACTGGCATACTTAGTCCGAATCGCTGCCCGATATTTATTCACTGCTTCTCTCACCACACCAAAAACATCCCCAGTTCTATTTTCTAGAGTGGGCTGGAGGGATGATGACTCCTCCACTTTACTCCACTCAAAAATGGCTTTGTGCATCTCTACAAAATGTAGACACAAGGCTTCATCTCGTTTGTCCGGTTTCCACTCTTGTTTTGGGTACAACACCTCCACCAATCTATCGGGGCAGTAATCCTTGAGAAGACAAGATTTAAAATATTGCTGGGGATCATCCAATGACCCAGTACTGCTCTCTGCACAATCCTTCATGTCATTTAATAATTATTTGGTTGCCAGCAAGATTTCTATTTTAAATTCCCTTAGCAAAGATTGTAGGGGTGTGACTCAGTTTTGTGTCAACCATAACAAAAGGCATGACTCGAGAGTACACTTTTTAAGCTAGGATAAAGGAATGAAAAGCAGATTATCAGAAAATCTCAGCGATATGCTCATCCGTGTTATAAAAAACACATGTGCTTTTGAATCCCTACCTAATCCCTATGCACATTTTGTACGTAAGAATACATATAACGAAAGAACATAGTATGATGATCTATACTGGCGCTGTAAACTGTAAAGCTAACTGTAAATGAAACCTACATAAAGCTATGCAGAGCATGTAAAGCTATCCTACCGTGATAGCCAGTATGCTGTTAAACCATTCAAAAATTCCTTTATCTACAACAGTATATGCCATGCAATGTAGGCTTTGTTTTAGGGTGGTCTTTGTAAGCACTTTATTATATTGTAGTTTATGAAAACTAGCTAGCAATTATTAAAGATGCATAGGCTAGAAAGTGGCTTGTATTATATATCCCTACAATGCGTAGGTACTATGCTTTACATAAGCCGAAAGTGAAGGATCTTTAAGTATGCATAAAAAGACAGAGCAAAACAAAGGCTCTTTCACAGTTATAACCTTATCAAACGTAGTCCTTTCATTTATAATTCATTTATAATTTATATTCATTTATACTATAATTTTAAAACTCATTTATAATTTCCATTGTTCAACAATCTCTTGAGCAATGGAAAATCTTATTGTTGGAGATTGGAGACCCTGGTAGAACTTCATGAATTTTTATAATTTCAATACGGTACTAGTAATTTAACATGTAATATGTATTAACTTATGCTTATCCCAGATTGTTCATTTCTTCCTATTGTTAACACAATAACAAGTCAAGATGCTATGCGTGGTATTCTTTCCACCAACGCCAAATGGGTTGATCTCGCAAGGCGTCTCCAGCTACCTTCAGACCTTATCGAAGAGATAAGGCTGGAAGGGGGAAAAATGAAATTTGGTTTAGTGAGGTCTTGTACAAGCTGCTGGGAAGATGGCGTGGAACACGTGGGTCGGATGCAACTTTAAATTGTTTGATTATGTCGTTAGAGGAATGTGGAGCTAAAGTCGTTGCAGATGATTTCCGGGGATTAATTAGATTGTTCCTATTCCAGATAAACTAAGAGAGAAGTTCAGCAGTGGATTTTTAACCAAGCAACTTAATAAACCGAGTTACAGTTTTTGAGACAATGGATGAGCTTGAAGAAAGTTGGCTGCAAATGAAACTGAAAGTTTTACCAATCAGTGTTTTAATAAACGTTATGATTTATTTATTTAAGTTAACTAGCATTCACTATGTTACAATTATTTTAGTATTCAATAGTTAACTACAATAGCTAACTTTATGTGTAAAAATACACAAAAAACTCCATGTTTTATAAGAACAAGATTGTAATTACAGGAAGTGTATTATGTTTTTAAATTGTCATATGTATAACATGAGCGCAAAACAGTAGTGGAAAAAGGCAAAGTTTTATTCTTATCACGAAAATCCACCTAATCCATTCTCGTATTCCATCCTCTTGTTCTTGTTTACTTTCTCAGTTCTATTCTTTTCAGTTTGTACTTACAAACGAATGTAAACCATGATCCACACGGACTATTTTTAGCAATGAAGAAAAATCATTGTAAAGTATCTCTCTTTTATGTTGAGCGGCTGCACGAGCGAATTTGGATTTTATGTTGTTTTATTGCTACTATTATTACGTAAATGTGCATACCATATGTAATATCAATATAACTTGTTGTTTTGCATATACCATTGATGCTACATAGCACTTATTCGCTTTTATGGGATACATTTCCCGTCTTAAAATCAAACAACACAGAGAGTAGTTAGAAGTAGAATCTCTCTGAGTTCCGGGTGCGACATAAGAAACTTTTTAGTAGTACAGTAAAACAGTACGCGTGCAATACATGGCTGGTATTCCATAACTGATTAAATACGTCAGGATAGAAAAACATTCGAAATTTAAGAGTAATTTTTGAAACAGTCAGTGAAGTGTCCCAAACCAGTTTCCTGTTTCAGTTAGAAAATTACTTAATTATATCAAGTCAGGAATCTTTTGTTTCTAAAGATAATTGGATTTTATGTTAAATTACTTTGTTTATTGTATTTGAAACTGCTCATTGTTAGTTAAGTGTGAACAATGGGGAAAAAGAAGAAGTCAAAGAAAGTAAGTACAAGTTTTCACAATAACAGGAAGAAATTAATATGTTGAGGATGTGAAAGCAATTCAATTCATTCCAGCCTACTTCAGATAATGACCAGGAAATAGCATCATCCACTGCAAAGTTAAAGTGTTCATCTGAAGACTCATCAAAGTCAATTTCTGCAGATCCTTTAGAGCTTGGAAATATTATACAGTATGAGAAAGGATTGTTGTGTTGTGAAGTTTCTCCAATTTATGGCAGGTAACAATAAAAAAGCGTAGAATACAAAATCTATGATGAAATGTTTGATATATAAACTTACGCTTACAATTTTTAGGTATCTGAAGACTGCAAAGAAAGTGAGCAAAGGAGACTTGATATTTTCTGAAAAGTACCTTATCGCTGGCCCTCAAAGGTGCTCGGATTGGGTTTGTGTAGGATGCCATTCAGAATTCAAGGAGAATGAAGCCCGGTATAGAACAATACTTCATTTACATACATTTTCATCGCGTACATGATAATTGTAATATAAAGTGTTTTTGTTATTTGGTTTTGTTGTACAATAGGTTCAGTTGTCCTCAGTGTCAGTGGCCAATTTGCAAACCCACATGTGCCAGCTCAGTCTTCCATATAAGCGAATGCAAGTTTTTTGTCGACAACAAAATTAAGGCATGTCCTACAAAATTTTATTATGTAACTAAAAAATCGATATTGGCATACAAAAAGGATAGTTTAATATTTGACTTGATTTTATGTGGTAAAAATAATTGTCATGTTGAGTGCTTGCATAGGAAATGTGATATTAACAAGATGTTTTAAATTATATAAGGAGAAATATGAGCTTCCATAACGTAATCTTTCAACAGCTTGTCGTGTCATGAGTTTTCTTAAATATATGCCGACCTAATAAAAACTACCTTATCCCTGTGTGCAGCTAATAATATCCGTCTTTGAATTATACATTGCTTATGAAATGGTGATGAAGAAGAGGTGACGATAAGGAGTAGCAGATGGCTATACTTTTTGTTTATTTTACGGAAACTTCTGTTCTCAATTCTACTTTTACACTGCTTCTGATTTTAGGAAGCTATCTTTAGCTTTTTTTGTATAAAAAAATACAGAAAAAAGGTGAGGGAGTATGGCTTAACATTTCGAAAGCATGTTTTTGTAGAAAATCCAAGTCAAGCTGAGTTTTAGTTTTGGCTTTTTGTGTAAACATAAGATTTTATGCGGTTTTAGCAAAAAACTGACAGGAATAGTATGGATAGCTTTAATAATGCGGGGTTTTAATGATTTCATGTTTTACAGCCACCAAAAGTTGCTGGAACGTTGGACTTTGGTGCACTGGCCGTGTTAAGGGGATTACTTTTGAAGCTAAATGATCCAGCAAGCTGGAAGAAACTGATGCATTTAGAGGGGCATAATGAGATTAGGAAGGGTCTTTCATTATGGGAAGAAAATGGGATTAGTGTGGTTTCCGTCATTTTAAAAGACTGGGGCTTGGCAGAGCATTTTAGTGAGGATGAAGTTCACACGGTAATTAAGTCTTTATTAATTAATTAATTAACATTTTAAATTAATGATTCATGCCAATTTTAATTGAAATACTAGGTTTGCGGTATTTTGGAAGTAAACTCGTTTGAGCTGGGAGAAACTTACTCGTTTCGTGGAATATTCCCGATGGCTGCTATGATGGCTCATGAGTGCGTTCCAAACACAACCCATTTCCAAACTGGATTTGATGGAGTGCTCCAAGTCAGAGCAGCGGTGGATATACCTGCTGGAGAACCTTTGGCAATTTGCTATGCATTTTCTCTCGAGGGAACTAGTCAGCGAAGGAAGATGCTGAGAGAAACAAAGTTTTTTGAGTGCATCTGTAAAAGATGCAGTGATCCAAAAGAGCTGGGCACATGCTTAAGTGGGTTACTGTGTCAGTCCTGTAAAAAGGGATATGCTTATAACATGGGTGCTGCGGAAATGAAGCAGAAGTGGATTTGTGAAAAGTGTCAAAAAGAGTAAGTACCTTAATTTAATTAATTAATTACATATATTTAAATTAAAGTTAAAATTTTTAATTTGTGTGTAAACAGAATGCCGTTGGAGTATATCACCTCCACACTTGCAAAGTGGAAGGAGGCAGCAGACAAAGTTGATGATATCCCAAGCAGCGAAAAGTTCCTCATCTCCTGCAAATCCGTCTTTCATTCAAATCATTTTATTCCATTCGGAGTCAAATTCAATTTATGCCAGGCATATGGACGGGAGTCAACAGAGCTCCAAAATCTAAGTCCAGATGAGTTAGACAGGAAACTAGAGTTGTGCAGGGAAGTTGTAGAAGTGTTAAATGTAATCACTCCAGGATACACTATTACAAGAGGCATGGTCCTCTATGAGCTACAAGCCGCTGAAATAATTCATTTGCGCAGAATTCAAGATAAAATTAAGCCATCCTTACTAAAAAGGAAGCTTCAGTTGACAATGAAAACGCTAAAGGATGCAATAGCTATTTTGGAAATGAGTCACCAGTCTACGATCGAATATCAGATTGCTCAGAGTGCAAAGAAAGAGACACTTGTTGATCTCACCAAGTGGATAAGTTTTCTTAAATAAAACAATACATGTTACAAAAACACCTATACCTATTCTGGCATTAAATTTATTTGGACACAGTCTAAATAACTGTATCTATAAATCTACTTGCAATGCTTAAAATAAATTTCCATAATAAATACTCCTCCAGCCAAACTAACAAGCCCCACCCATAAAATCCATACCACAACCAACTGCTCTACTTCCGTTCCAAACATCTCTTTCTCCATACTGGCAACCAGGTTCTCCTTAGCCAGCACCCTTTTCATTTCCCAAGCGGCACTTACAAAATTCCAGGTTGTGGTCATACCTACCCCCCTTATTCCATCTCTTAACGATCTCGCAATCTGCATACTCTCAAAGAATGCTTCATATCTCGAATATATCCCAGACTCCACAAGAGCAGCCAATGTCCCTTGA
>JAHZNG010002782.1:0-17649 GCA_027744375.1 Orchesellides sinensis
CTGCTCGCTGATGATTGCAAAATAATGTTTAAATGAGCAATGTCAAGGCAAAAAGAATTGATCTTCCTTATTTGTCATCTTCATAGGATAGTGTACGCAGTAGGATATCTTGTTCAGTTTTCAAAGTCGAACGAGGGAAAGAAAGAAAAGCAGGATGCAGAGAATAACAAAACACCCAAGAGAGGCTAAAGAGAATAAGTGAAGGATTATCAAGAGTTGAAATCGACAGTCACGATTAAGGATCACAGACCGAGAAAAAATGTCGATGTAATATTATAACCATCAAAAGATCATATACAATGTTTATTTTACATAGATAAGGTAGCACCTAATTGGTTATATACCTATATAAACGAAAGTCATCATGCTGTATGTATTATGTATATACTTAAATTCTTAAATTGCATGTTTATCATGCTTATTTTCTAAATTCATATGAATATGAATGGAAATTTTGCAATATCATCCAAGAGATCTGATTGCATGGGTGCATGGTTGTCTTTATGTATGCAGCCAACTTTATTACTGCTTTGCAGTAATGATAAATTCATCTTACAGCAAAAGCTTATAAATAATAAATCTAAAATGAAAGTAAAAACTGAAAGCACTTTAAGTAAAAAACTGTCGCTTTAGTTCATTCACATCAGCAATGTTTATGAAGGTTTTTTCTGTGACAGAGAACCAGACATCAATTTCACCACATGAATGACGTGGATAATTAAGTGTTTCTGGAATTTCAATTTAAAAAACTTCTATAATATAGCTTGCATTTTGTATTTATATTTAATCTGAGTTTTCTGTCTGCATTTTAATGATGTGAGTATTACAGTAAATACACGAAGTCTTTCGGTTAGCTAACTGCTTGTAAAACTCTATTTTTTATTATGGTGTCAATGAGCCCTGTTGTAAGTTATTTTCAGAATCCCATGCAAAGATTTTGTATGCATGCCGTATATTTCTCAGACGAAGAGAACCGTTTGGATTTTTTGATTTGGAATCCTGTCAAAACGTTGCAATGCAACTTAACTTGACACTAGAAATACTTTCCAAAGTCAAAATTTATCTGATATGAACAAGCGGAGTATATGAAATAATATTCACATACAGTAACTAAAAAACAGAAATTATAAAGACGGATGGTATTATATTATTAAAAATTCATTTTATTTTATTCTATTTAAAAGTATCATAAAACATCACTTGTCCTACCATTTATCGTACTAAATAAATCTTGCAAATATACTTAAAAGTAACAATAATGTAACGTACGTAGTACATGTAAACAAGTCATCAACTCATACGCACTGTCTAAATTTGGCACAGGGTGCATTTATAAGGTCAGTAGCTATCACATTCGAAGAGTTAATATCATTTGTAAAAATTGTCCAGACTAATGTGTAATACCTTCCCAAAAACAGTCCTCAAAACTTACTTTATGTAATATGATATAGGTCATTTTTTAAATTTACAATACCCCTTTTAAAAATATTTTACTTCGCCCACTTTAAAGAACTAAACATGAAACTTCATTCCCTACCTACCTACCCTATATCTCCATATAATTATAATATACGTCATGAGCTTACTGGCAAATTTTGGTAAAATGCTTTGTCTCCGTCAAAAAAACTGTCATTACTTATCTAAACCATCTCATTTAAATCCCAACATAACGTATTATTTAGGTTGCACTACAAACATATTGTCATAATTGTCAAAATCCTGCCTCCTTTCCATGTCAATTATTTCCGGGTAGTCAGGCTTTTTCAGGGGGTACTCAACTTTACTACTGTCGACTGATGGTGACGGGAGATAGTGTCTGTCATCATGGTGAGGTCCAATATTATATGGACAAGTGATACCAAGACTTCTGAGCTGAGATACTGGCATACATTTACCCCTGAAATAGAAGAAGTCCTCCGGACATCTGTAGCGGAACTTGGCAAATTGTCCACCAACGGTTGAAACGCATTTGACAAAGTGATAACAGTTGCTCCGGATTGCGAACATGCCTGGTTGATTGCAGGATTCTTCTCTGTGTATGGCTGGTCTAGCGTTCTGTTATAATAAATGGATTATTATGATTTGTTTAAAAAATCATAATCACGCAGTTCATGCAATTAGCGCAGTCTACTTTCTACTTAAGGCAAACTACTAAATATGGTTTATATAATGCGCAATATTACAAGTTATACAGATAATATCAGTTCTACGGCTATTAATGTTCAATGTTCATACAAAATGCAAAAAGCATTAGTCAGTCAGCGTTAGAAAAGCATATTTAAATTAGTTGATTATATACAGGTAGGGTTTTTATTTTGTGTATGTAAAATATGTCACCTTTGTAGTTAAAGTGCATTTTGTGATGTGTAGAGTAGGTGTGGCTTTATACAAATTTGTACAGTTATATATATACTGGAATCGTTTTTATCTTTACGGAAAAGAACGGATTTGGAGTTTAGGCACGGATATGTAAAAGAAAGAGGAATACAGTACAGGTATGTAACATTCAACATTAGTTCAGAGCTCTTAAAAATCGAGATCTAGATTACTAACATTAAATGGTTATGTTAGCGAGAAACACTAGTTTTTGGTGGAGGGGATACAGAGGTAGGGGATTCTTGAACATTTTTAATTGCGTCACGAATCAAACGAATATCAATGTTGTCCACGTGAGTAAGCCTAGCACCAAAAGGTTCGGCATTTTCCTGTAAGAATTTTATATATATACAAATTCACGGTTAGCATGATGAATTCAAGAAGATTTTCTAAAATAACATGTAAACTTATATTACATAATGTACAACAATTATTCATCTCCATCAATAATGGTTGAAATAGGAATTATGAAGATTTTATACAGAAAAGACACAAATAGTCAGAGATCATTCAATTTCAGACCATAATCTCATTCATGAGTTAGACCATTATTTTGAATAGGTAATTATATTATACTATTTTACCCATTCGTTTACTGGTGGTTCCTTTCTGTTCAATGCTGCTGGAGGTGGAAGTCCAGAATTCCTATTATCGCCATAAAACCTTTCGCATTTCTCCTTTAGCAATTGGTCTTCAGTTGTAGTTACGTTGCAAGGCTTAGCTTTATCTAGAATTAAAATATGGAATGTTCGTCAGAAATGTTCAATCAAAATTAATTATTCTGTAAAATGGTTGTAATAATTTTAAATCATACCTGTTACAACACAGTTCTGTTCCTCATACACAAAGACTTGACCTTCTGGGCATTTCATAACCTTAATCAAGAATGTGCCGTTAATATATGTACAAGTGTAAAATTTGTCGCATTCCATTGGATGTGGACGCATTGGACGCTTTCCGTTTTGATTCTAACGAGAAGAGAAACATTTCTGATTAAAATAAAAATCAAGGTAAAATGGGGTATTAAATGCAAGTACACTGCAAAATGAAAATTAACGCCAAACCTCGCAAGTGATTGTTAATGGTGGTGGATCGTCATCTGGATCCTCAGCTGTGGTGGTGCTAGGCGGCATCATGTCCTATGAAAGGGAACATCATCTTTTAAACTGGACTGACAAATATTGCAATATAAAAGGTCACATGATAAAAAGCAGAATCATACCTCAGGACTCATTGAAGACATAGATATGGTTGTTCCTTCAGAAACAAACGTAGGACAATATTGTGTAGTTTGCATGATGGACTCAGCAGTAGTTGTCTCCGTTGGTTTACTAGTAGTTGGTGGAGGGGATTGTTCTTCAGCCTGTGAAGCCTGAGTTGTTGTTGGAGGTTGTTCTTCAGCTTGTGAAGACTGGGGAGTTGTAGAGGTGGACTCGGTAGTTGTAGAGGTGGACTCTGTAGTTGTAGTAGAGGAACTTTCAGTTGTAGCTTCTGAAGTTGTAGTTGCCTCACTTGACGGCTCCTCTTCTTGTGGAGGTGGGGTATTATTGCTGTCACAGGGCTTGGAATTATTCTGTTGGTTATTTCCATTCATACACTTGGCACATTTTGGAGGTGGGCTTTGGGCACCAGCATAGTTACAAGTAGTGATGGCATCATCCCACCAAGTACCTTCCTACAAAAACAAGAGCATTAGTAAAATATTTTAGGCCACATAATTAAACCTTGCATCGTATTTCTTTTAAATCTAAACGCTTACACCGCATTCGAAATGGAAAATGGTGAAGGATTGTCCCATTCCTTGGAAATCCACACAACGGTAGAATTTTGAGCAGTTGTTCGGGTTTCCATAATAGCCTTCATGTTTACACTCGATGGGTTCATTACAGTTATCTCCTCCTCCTCCTCCACCACCACCACCTCCATTATTACTGCTCTCACTCGATGATGGGGGTGGACTTTGAGTTGTCGTAGTGGTAGTAGTTGTTGTTGTTGTGGTTGAGTTATCCTTATCGCATGGTTTTTCTGAGCTAGATCCACCTTCCGATGGAGGGCTTCCTTCACTTGGAGATGAGGTTGTAGATGAGCTTCCACCTTGCTGGTTTCCTCCACTTCCTCCGTTCCCACCAGATCCTCCAAGACATTTTGCATCTGGATCTTGCTGCCACGGGTGAACACACGTAACTCTGCAATGGTTAATAACAAATTTCCAAGTCAAACAACAACATGGATTGGGTGTACCAGGGAGGGTGTAAGAACTAATTAAACTTACTCTTTAGCGTGCCAAACAGTTCCTGGTCCACACTCGAAATCAAACTTGGTAAATGAGCCGTCAAAATCAACACATCTGTTGGGAAATTAAACAAATATATGTTAATTACAGAAGTTTTTAGTGTTTATACATACATACATTAAGCTATAGGAAACCACAAAGTCATTTAAAATTCCTTTACCTGTAAAATCTTGTACAGTCATTTTCATTCGGAAAAAATCCTTCTTCAGTACAACTGGAATTAGATGGTGGTGGTTTATTTGAACCTCCTGAACCCTGATTATCTCCCCCACCCCCGCCTGAAGAGTTGGTTCCATTGTTCTTATCACAGTCAGGTCCACCATTGCTTGGCTTTTCTGAAGGTGGAGGTGGTTTCTCTGTAGTCGTTGTTGTAGTTGTCGTTGTTGTAGTTTTTTCCGTGGTAGATTGCTGGTTACTACTTTCAGTACTGTTATTCTTATCGCATGGCTTTTGCTCCTGGTTTCCACCATTGCCGCCGCCACCGCCATCCACTTCATTGTTATCTGAAGGTGCCATGTAACACTTATTATTTGGATTGAGAGCCCATGGATGATTACAATGGCCTGGGGGCAAGTCCGTGTCATACACAGTTCCAGGTGGACAGTCAAAATCAACACGCTTCATTCCACCTTGTTCAAAGCATCTGTAGAACTTTTTACAGTCCGTCTCATGCGGGAAATATCCTTCTTCTGAGCATTGTTTAGAATTGGAATTCGAACCGCCACCGGACTGGTTGCTCGACCCTGGTGGTGGTGGTTGCTGTGGCTGTTCCTGCTGCTCGTTATCCGGATTATGGGATTCCGAACTGTCATTATCATTGGGCTTTTGTGTAGTGGTGGTAGTTGTTGTCGAGGTAGTACTGGAAGTGTTATTGTCTTTATCTTTGTCGCATGGCTTTCCTCCTTCTTGTCCTCCTTGTGAAGATCCTCCTCCCTGATTGTTATTCGAACCTTCTTCGTTTTGACCGTTAGAGGACTCCCCTTCATCGTTATTGCTATTGGAGCCCCCTTGGTTCTGAGAGCCAGAGGATTCCCCTCCATTCTGACTATTGTTGGACGACCCCTGTTCATTTTGACTGTTGTCAGGAGATTCCGACCCACCCGATTGCTCATTATTGTCGCCTGGAATGGCGTTGTCTTGCTCCCCTTCATAACATTTATTGGAGGGATTAACGGCCCAAGGGTGGTTGCAATGGCCGGGTGGTAAGTCTGTGTCATAAACGGTTCCTGGGCCACAGTCAAAGTCAACCCTTTTGAGTGTTTCTCCTTCAAGGTAGCACCGGTAAAACTTTTTGCAATCCTCTTCATGTGGAAAGTAGCCTTCCTCGGAGCAGCCATTCTGATTATTGGACCCACCACCACCTTGATTGTTAGATCCGCCTCCTTGCTGGTTATTTCCTCCATTGCCATTGCCTCCATTGTTATTTCCTCCACCTTGTTGGTTATTTCCTCCACCTTGTTGGTTATTTCCTCCACCTTGTTGGTTATTTCCTCCACCTTGTTGGTTATTTCCTCCAACCTTGTTGGTTATTTCCTCCATTATTATTGCCTCCTCCTTGCTGGTTATTTCCTCCATTGTTGTTGCCTCCTCCTTGCTGGTTATTGCCTCCATTGTTATTTCCTCCATTGTTGTTGCTTCCACCCTGTTGGTTATTTCCTCCATTGTTGTTGTTGTTATCCTTGTCACAAGGTTTGCCATCTCCATTGTTGCCTGAGCCTCCACCATTCTGATTATTTGAGCCACTGTTGGACCCTTGATTATTGCCGTTTCCGCCGTTGCCGTTATGGCCACCATTGTTACTGTTATCATTGCCAACGCTGCCATTCGAACCTTGATTATCCTGGCTGGAAGATCCAGAGTTGTCTCCACCACCACCATTCTGACTAGAGCCCTGGTAGCATTTAGAATTTGGACTAACAGCCCACGGATGGTCGCAAGTGTCAATGTCGTCATTGAACACGGTTCCTTCCTGTGAATTAAAAATTAATCAAATGTTAGTACCTATACCAAAATAACGTTACTAGTTTTAACTGACAATGTTTAAAATAAAAGGATCATATTACCCCACACATGAAATGGTAAATATCATATCCACCATCTCCTCTCAAGACGCATCTATAGAAAGCCTCGCAGTCATTTTCGTTTGCAAAGAATCCTTCTTGTTGGCACTCATTACTTCTGCCAAAGGTCTGTCTTAAGGCTCGTGAAGATGCCTGCCGGTCGGCTATGAATGAAATGAACAGAGCAAAGCGGTAATCGGTTATCATTCATTCCTTATAAATCTGAGTTTTGGCTTCAATAAAATCTTCTCCGAACCATAACATATAGTAAAAAATTAGCAGACGTTCTACATAAAATCTGCGTAGAAGTTAATACTTTTATGTAATCTTTGATGTTAACAATGATAAGGCACACAAGAATATATGTAAGGTGTGCGTGGCTTGTTTTATTTTTTAAATTAAAAATTTTATATTCATTTGGCTTATTTTTAAAATCTATAATCCATTTATTGTTTTAAATTCGTAGCATCCCTGTAATTAAGAATAGTATCAACTTGAATCAAGTTGAATATGAAAAACTCTGCTCCGTGATAAAACCTCACATAAAGAATGCACATACTATCACAAACCAGTATTGTAATCTGATTTATAATCGGTAATAAAAGGTCGGAATGTGTGTGTGGGTGATCAAATGGATCTTACTTTAACATATAATTTACTTCTCGCAAATGCTCACCATATCTAAATCTAACCCGCCAGAAAATAGCACATTTTTTTACTTTAAAAGAGATTCCTGATCTTCTTATATTAAAAGATTTTAATTTATAATCCAGCTAGATTCATGGCTTCGGTGTTATAAACAGCAATATTACAAATGAGAAAAATCTTTCGTATAATATAGATTTGCTTTTGTCATATATTACTTGACCTACACCTTGATACATATAAAGCGAGTATTTATACATTTTAACTTCAGTATCACAAGTGACGTTTCATTCCATTAATGAATTAAGTAACAAGATTTTTTCCGTATACGGTACTTCTAGTAGTAATCTGGATTTTTGTTAGGTATACATTTCATGTTATAAAATACAGCAAGATGCAATGGACAGCCAGTTTATTTTACAACAGTAATAAACAATATACAGTTGACTCGGAGTCAGATTTGTTTGCAAATTAAAAAAGACAAGTCAGAGGCAGATCTAACATTAATAAGAAGTACGGGTAAGTTTACTTTAAAAATTGCAATGGAATTTATTGCCACCTGTCTCATAAAAAATCATTTACTTTTTCCCCTACATTTTTTTCTCGGTAGAAATCATTAATTCAACTCACGTATTGAGGATGCTGATAAGAACTGATCTGTACCTTGTTGATTTGGCTGTTGATATGAATCTGGTGGAGCATCTCCTCCTCCGTAGCCACTGCTAACAACACCAGCATTGACCTCTCCAAAGAACACCGTAACAACTTGAGCGAATACAATGAACACCAGGAAAGAGTAGTTGAGCCATGAGGTGCTACTACTTCTGTTTAGGTGGTAATTTGACCTGTGACCGCTCTGTCTTCTCTTATTTGTCGTCCTGTCCCACTCTGCCTCTGAGTAATAATGGCAGTTGTCGTAATCAAGATTGTTAATGAGATGGCTGCTTGTGTTTATTCTTCTTTTCCTGCCACCATCTTCATTTGGATCTGCCGTCCCTCCTGTGGATTTAAATCAAAGAAAAATAATAAAGTACAGTGTACAATGGAAAAACAATTCTAATTACCGTTTTAATCCCACGTTTAAAGAAATCATTAATTATACAACTTGCTTTTTTACAGAACAAGGGAGGTATATGGCGAAAGATTTGTGTAGGTCCTCAGTCCGGAAAATGCATACATGTAAATCTGTCTTATTGTTTTCATATGAAATTAACATCATACTTTTCATTCAAATGTCTGAATTAAGGTTTTAAGGGGTTTTGTCCGCTTTATTGTACAGAATTTGTTAAAACAAGGGAGTTTATGAGCAAAAGTAATTTATTGTTCTGTTTTGAACTTACATAAACCACCGTGTTTGCGTTTGCATATGCTTAAAAAACTAGCGTTGGTCTTTGTGAATAAGAAGAATGCATAACATTGCAATAACTTTTTTTTGTTAGGCATAATAAATCATTCTTGATTCATTCTTATTCTTATCGCCATCATATTTAATGCTTTTTGCAATAATGATAAAAACTCACGGTGGTTAAACAAGCCTTTTACGGAGATTTCATCGTTAGGTACCAAGTTTCAAATACATATGTAAATTTTCTCGGGGTTTTGCCGAAAACTTGTGCAAATTATATCATAAAATAATGCGGTGCGGTGATTAAGATGTGTTTATTACCGATTGCTTACGGCTACACATAGAATGACAAATGTTTATTTGTAATGAATTTTTTGGTTGTTTTTAATGATTTTTATGCGTGATAAAACATAATTTAGTTATGTTGACAGTATGACAATTTACAATGACAATTGCTTAAGGGTGGCATTCTCGTTGGAGGTAAATAAACCTTCGAAGCATTTCAACTCAATCGCTACACAAGGAAATCCACTGCTCTTCATTTATATATTTTGATTTAAAAAATTAATTTTGTTTGGATTTTATCAAATTCCCAGAAATTCATCTTTGCATGTCACTGGTATTTCTCAAAACTTGAGACATACTTGGTAGGAAATTTTTTACCAAATACAATTAAGGTATGAATGACTAACCAAACAAATATAGTATCAATATCAGTCAAAATAAATTTCCTAGAATAGCCAAGCCTTAACTTTAAGAACATACTTATAACCAAGCCTTTGAAAATCTACTTCGCACATGCCACCCGTTTATTATATTCACCTTCATCAAAAAATGTTTTCTTTTTAGGTTTTGTCACCTTTTTCATACGCAAATCTTAAATACCTTGTTACAGCAAGAGTTGAATTAATAATGACATGCCTATGCCTACCTTGCGTTTGACTTGAGCTGGACGACCTTTATGTACACAATATTTACATAGATGCTCGATGAGCAGTGAACAATACGGGGAAGGAGCAGGTAGTAGTATTATTGTCAGCATGCCACCTTTTTTGTTGAAGAAGATGAACCGAAACATCTCTTGTGTCTCTGTGTCATTCAACTGGGTGACGTCTCATGTGTCTCGTGTGTGGGTAAATCCGGCATTTTTAATGCGACAAGTACGGTTATAATATCCCATTTCGTATGCTTTATTACATACAATCATCATGACATGAATCAGTGGTGGAATTTGAAAAATGTCCTTGCCGTTGCCACCACACGTATATATTTTACGACTTGTATATTTCCTGAACAATGTACCTTCCAAAAATTATTGTTGTTTGCACTTCACATTAGTCGTCTCCGAAATGGCCTAAGTAAGGTCTCGTGTCGTGTTGTGTCATACATGCTTACCAACAGGAAAAAATCTCAGCTTTTTTTAAAAGACTTTTACAAAACCGTTTATTTTTCCCTTATCTATTGTTGATTGTTTAAAAAGATTGCCATAATCTACAATCTCTGGATTAAAACCTTTGTCAGACCTGCGAATCAGCGGCAATAAGTTGCATTTCATAATTGCATAGATTTTTTAATGTCCATCAACCAAACAAAGATTGCAAGCATTGATGGGAAGGGGTAGGTTCATTTTTTAAAAAATATTTAGCTTCACCTCGTGTTATTTAATTCAAAGTTCAGAGCCATATATAACGCTTTACTACTAGTAAGCTTCTTTCTGAAGAGTATTAATGCGAAATGTCAATGACGAAGACAGGACAACTGTGGATAATTTAATGAAAAAATGTTGAGTGTTTCTTTTTATCTTGTTGCACAAAGAAATTGACTTTACTGCGTCAACTATGTAACTGTAGGACGGACAAATACAATAAACACAGTCTCATTATAATAATTTAGTGTTTTTCTTTATAACTTTATATTCCAATTTTATAACGGGATGTTGTACATAATATACGATTATGTTTGACTTGTAAAATTTTTAAAGGTAAAGGTAATAATAATTCTAAAACTGAAAGTTGATTTTATTTAAAGATTTGTATCCGTTACAAAATCGTTGACATTCGGGTAATGAAAGAGCACAACTTTTTTTTAACGAATTGTAAAGTTTCTTTTTAGTTAGGCCAAAACAAAACAAAAGCAGGTCCTAAAACCAGCGTAATAATAATTATTTATGATAATTTGGAAATTATATGATGAGTTACACAGATAATTCAACATTGCAACTTCCATTACTTACCCCCTCCCCCCAATCAATAATCTTTCTTTGTACTATCATCTGCCTGGTGGTGTTGTATTAAAATTAATGCACCAAATTATTAAACTACAAATGATTTTTTGGGAAATGCTGCTCGATCATGATATATATTAAGAGATGAAGGTATTTTAAACATACCTACCATCAAACTTACACGTATTCAAATTCAGACGGCTTACTTGTAAAAATCGCTGGTAAAAACGCACAATTATTTCTTGACAAAAATATGGCAAACCATTTATCAACATTCACCCATGCGTTCATTCCCGTCATTGCAAGTAGTAATTAATGAGTCTCTTTTTAAGACTTTGTGATATAACCTGAAATCTTCTAATCCGCTACTTTATTGTGTTTCCCGTAATCTACAATAATATGCAAATATATTATTCTTCCAAAAATTTGTAATCAATTATTTGTTATTCAGAGTATGTACATACATAACTTGTTAACGTATATGTGTGAATCTTATTTTTTTGCAAAATATTCTATTTACCTAGGCCAGCTTACAACAGTAAAAAATTTTTGCGAAAATAAAAGCTTTCATTCATTTCAACTTGAAAAAAAATCACTCAAGTATTTGTTTGGGAGTTTATACATACGCTTAGTTTTATAGCACGTTTTTAAATGCACAAGCACCGATAGACATTAAATACCAGTCCATCATTTCTAGAACAAAGAGATTTTTCGGTAGTACTTTGTATTTGGTTTCAACCATGATTTAAAATTCCCCCGCAATGCATGTAGATGTCATTTTGTAACCCCTACGCAGAAGGATACGCCGGTAATGGCAATAAATCCAATCCGATGATGACTATAACAGCTAAATTGTTATTGTTTATAATGCACGCATCAGAATACCAAATCAAAGAGATTTTTTTCTTAGGTATAATAAACCCGTCAGACTGGGACACACACGAACATGGATAATGGAATTGGATTTAACACCAAACGTTTAACAAGGGAATTCCTGCAGAGATTTTGTTCTTTCCCGTTTTTGCGAGAGATTATTTTGCTTATTTGTTTCTTACCGGTATTTATTCTGTATATATTGTGTATCATATGAATATACCTACATATGTACATATATAACTTTTTTTTTGTAGGAAAAAGCCAGTTTAAAGTAGTTAGTCAGTAGTTCCTGTTTTTTATAAAAAACGTGTACCAGTCGTATGGTCCATCGCCAAATTGTAAAAAGTAATGAATGTTGATATGCATACTTACTGCATATAATATGCCTATTTACTACTTAGGTGCCATACTTTACTACAGTGTACCTACCTATTTGCTCTTGACGACTTTCATAAAAGCACTTAACTTCATCCGAATGCGATATGGGGTCATGACAAGACAGTCAATTAGATAATGAGATGAGTTGGACATGATACCATGAATAAAAATGAAGAGGTGTATTAGAAATTACACTTTTATATCTTTAATGACTACAAAATTATAAAGAGATAAAAGCCGTTTAAAAGAGCACGACTTAAATAACAAAGGGCTGGGCTTATATGCGTATTGACGCCTAGTATGTATTTAATGGTTTCATAGTAGGTATATCATTCTATCAGTATCATTGTTTATTTAGTAGGAATGCATGTAAACAATAGAAACAATTATAAATGCAAAAGTGAAAAAACTTCTTTTATTCCTCTCTGGGGTTGAACCAGCTTCTGGAATTGAGAACCTGACAAGAAGTGACAAAGCGATTTGAGCAGAATGAATTGGGAAATGATTACAATAAAATGTGTTTTTTGATTGTCCAAATTAATGAGGCATGAATATTTATGTTGAAGTTGGGAAAGATAACAAAAAAATTTGCAGACAGACTGATTTTGGTATTGTTTGGTTTGACATTGCGTAGTTCAGTTTATAAAGGGTTAAAAAGACACATGTAAATTTTCTTCTTGTACTACGTATCGCATATGGTCACGGTTTATCAACCTTTTATCAACTGATAAGTCAAGTCCTCTCCGCTATCTAAAAGACGTTTTTGAAGAAGGTCGTTGTTCTTACGGCCTGTCTGTCTTGTACTGTTCTTACGTCAGACTGATGAGCCTTTATGTTTTGTTGATAAGAAAGGGAGCGTCCGAATTTCAACGCATTTTTCCCTCAGAGCGAAATATTTTTGTGAGTAAATTTACATGTTTAGCTTTCCTGAGAAAAAAATTGTATCTTAATCCACAAAAAGAAGTTTCCCTCTTCAGCATGGTCTTGCCTTGGGTCACTGTAAGTATGCAAAGAAAACATTTTTTTTTGTCGTTTAGGTACTATCTTGAATGGTTGAACGTGATCAGAAGTTTCAGTTTTCTAATCAGAACTTGAAAAGTAAAATCCAATATTAGAGAACTGGTACTGCGACAAGCCAGCGTAATGCCAGGCAAGGTAAGCTAATCATTTGGCAACCTACAGAATAATAAGATGCATAATACATGCATACTCGACTAATCCTCCAAGTGCAAAATAAGGGCGGCATCATGGCAAAACTATAATGATAATGATAATATTATAATTACACGGTCAACTAGACAAGCTTATTTATGATTATGTTGTTCTTATATCGGGGAAAATATATTTTAGAGAGTGATTGCCAATAACTGCCAGTTAAGCAGTTTGAAATACGTATCGCAAACAGGTTTACAAAAATATCACATAATGTATATTTTAGATTGATGCATGGTAGTCTTTAAACAAGGATAAAATTTGGTATGATGAAATGAAAACTTTTCTCTCGGGTATTCTCGGTTCTTGACCGTTAGCTTGTCAATCTGTAGGCATATGCATCATTGTTAGGTACAATTCCTGCTGCGAGGTGCATTGCCGTTTTTTATCGCAACATGTAAATCATATAATATGATTATTTTAAAAATCACGTGTTCATTCCAACCATAGGAAACCCTTTGCAAAGGCATTATAACAGTGAAAGTAGATAATCAACAACAAAAGAAAGTAATCAGAAAGAAGTTGAAGTTGATGAGCTACTGAATTTAGAAAAAAAATCCCAAAAAGGATAATGCACCTGAGCAATTTCCTGAATTATAAGCAAATTACTTGGATTCGTTTAAAAATATGCGTCTACCATCGTGTTTTCACTTTCAACAAAATGTCTACCCTGTCTGCATAAGTAGAAGCTAGACAGGTTAAATACCAATACAAGTTTGGAGAAATGCTTTAAAAACAATATTTCATTAATGTGATCATGTTTGGCAAAGATTTAAAGATAAACTTATCTCTGAGGAAAAGTAGATGAGAGGCCAAGTTAGAGTATACATACATATCAAAGACGTCTTACATTAAACACGACACATACTTTTGACAGACCATTAATTACCATCCGCCCTTTTCATCTTAGAATAAGTTTACCATTAGAAAATGAAATATTGTAGCAGTTCTATGGTCAATTTTAGTAGCAGTTTTCTAGCAGTATCTATCATGTTATATATGTATGCAGATTAATGTAAAATATACGTTGTTGCAGTTTATGTAACCAAATTCCTACATGCTCTCATCACCACCAACATAACCACCCGATAAAATGCCGATTTCAACCCTTTGTGCTTGTCCAGACTGTGATAAACACGCAAGAAGAAATATATATATCCATTTGTTTTAAGAAATGAATTATGTATTCAATAACGAGGGCAGTTTTAAATGCACTTCTTTTTTTGCAATATGTTGGCGTATGCTCGCTTGCGCTCTTGTCTTTAGCCATCGTAAATCTAGGGTTTATCTCTCGGTTTTAATTTACAACTCTACAGCTCCATTAATTCACTTTTACACTCGGACAAACTAATCCCACCATAAATTCTTATTTGTACTTTCTACTACAACTTTGCTTCCTTCACCAAAGTAGACTCTAGTTTTTTTAATCTACAGTAGTCAATACACAATACAAGAAAGGGTATGGGTCCAATGCAAAGACGAAATTGTTTGCATGCGCCCAATCAAATGCATGTTTTGTTTAAGAAAACAGGTCGTAAATTCTATCATTAGATCATAGTATTTTTTTTTGTTTTCATTTTTAGAACAATTTTTCAACTTGGTTTGGTTTCCATCATTTTGACATTTACAAGTACTTGCCAGCACCACCTAGATTTTAATTTAATCTTGCGTGTTCTCTCTTTTCCATTCTAAATGCTACTTTGTCTTCATATCTTGTAAGTTTAATTACAAGTTGCACGAAGTTTACAAATTGCAAAGTAATAAACTATTAACGATCATGTTGCTGCTTTATCGACAACACCTATCTCTATCCACAAATCTTCATTTATTTTTTACGTGTGAATTCGAACTGAAAATCTTTTATACCTTAAAATCATTGAAACAGTCTAAATGAACAATTCATTTCTAATTATCCTCATTTACATGCTAATCTCTGGTTTATTGAAAAGAAAACTCATGGGGAGAACGTTACACCTATTTTAATGCTAATCACTGATTTTTCTGATTGTTTTCTGGTTTCTTAAATAGATTTCATTCCGTGTTGGTCTATTACTGATAATATGCATATGTAATATCATAGTCCTACTGCATTCCAACCTCCAAGGGTTTGTATTATTATGCAATGATTATATACCTTATAGCCTGCAAAAAGATGCACATTGTATTTCTTTGTGGCAGAAAATTACTAAAGGTCATTCAATCCAATTTGCCGAATCAACCGCAATGTTAAATGACGGTTTATTATAAACAATACCAGTTGCTTTCATAAATAATTGCACTGCAGTGCACCACAATAGAAATAAAGCATATGAAATCGCAGCGAGAGGTGCAGAGAAGAAAAGCCTCCCACCTGTCACGTATACCTCAAATTTTGATTTTAAGCTGGGTTTATTGAATCTTATCTCCTTAATTTCTTTCTTTTTTACTTACTGCTAAACCCCACATCAATTATGCTTGTCTACCTGCATAAAATGCTAAAATGTTGCAAAACTTGCACTTTTTAATGCAAATATAAGCGTTGCACTTTTCACTACAACCTCCATGTTCCCTACAGGACATGGTAATTTACAGAGTGATGCAACTTTTATATTACAGTTCATCAATCAGAATTTTTAAAAACCCTTTTTTGCTTTCATCTTTTAAACCCCCTTGAGCTTGATTTCACTAATTAAAAACTGTTGTATTTCAAATGCCGCGACCGTCAACTGTATTATGCACACTCGGTTTGATTACATATTAAAATGCCTAAAAAGGAGCATTGCGACTTTTTTGGACTTGGCTTTAAGTACATAACACATAAATTACTTAGGTAGTCTACTAGACGGGGAGGGTTAGTGGAATATTACAAACATACACCTTCCAAATCCATAACTCAATCCGGACTTCGTATTTTTTGGTTTTATTTCCTCTTGCGTACCATTAAATGTCTTGAACTTGATGATACATATGAGCGGACCGTTTTGTAACCTCCGCATTAATTCCTGACTGGCTAGTTAGGACCTAGTGTACCTGTTAACTACACCCCGCTGAGCAATTTTTTCAAGTTCATACATATTTAGAGTATTCAAAATGGACGGTGACGGGATAAACGGGGGCTGAANAGGGGGGCTGAAAATGTTGATGACTGCAATAATATTATTAAAGTTACAGACACATTGCTCTGCGAACATCCATAAATGAATATGCAAAGGCCGGGCTCTGTAATAATCATCATAAAGCAGGAGCACAGGAGAAATTTGAGAAGAACAACAGCCAAATATGTAGAAGTGGTAGGAAAAGCCACATGGAAAATCTTTGGGATCTTCTTTTCATTATGATACGTGCCATACTATATCACATTATATCGTAAACCATATCATGAAAGGATTCTATAACCAGGAATGATTATGCAAACTCTGCATGGTGTAAATGTAATAATATATTTTGATACAACTTCTGCTTTGTTTTATTCCAACGGGGATTGTTGTACAATTCAAGACGAAGAAAAACAGTCAACAATCATAAATTGCTCAGTTCAGTTAAACAAAGTTGAAAAATATTTTGATACACAAAAACTGCACCTTTAGGTCTTCCATGAATAAAAATATTCCGTTTCAAACTTGTAAATATACGGCCGCAAGGTCTAAACTTGGTGAACGAACATGGATAGGCGAAATCCTTCGGAAGCCAGGTGAGGTCAAATTTGGCGTGGTACAGTCATAATAATCAGAATGAAAATATTGTTGGTGAATTCATTTTCAGCTGACGTGTCAGAGCTCATTGAGACGAATCATTTATCTCAATAAACCAGTCTGAAATGTGGTTTGCTTTTTGGCTTACGGCTTTAAGAGAAAATGTTGGGTTTGATGGAGAATGTTGTCGTGTCACATCCTTTCAATAGTACCTACAAATTTTCAGTGAATATTTTGATGTACGGGAAAGAAGATATTAGCAATGAAATGAATATTTGCAACACCCCTGTCGCATGCTTCTGAATAGAGAGAAGTCTTTGTACTTAATTGTTTACATGGTCCCATAAGATTTTAAGATGTGATGTACAACCCCAATTAACATTTGCATAGAAAGGCCATAAAAATTGCCAGGAAGAAAAATCTGAAATGAAAAATTACGTGGTTTGAAACAACTCTTTACTTGACTGATGACGATATAAATATCAGAAAGAAAAAACAATAAGACAGCTTGCTGACATATGGGCATTGTTAGGTCATTTTGTTACTTCATGGTATTTCCAAGTTCAATT
>JAHZNG010002783.1:0-10766 GCA_027744375.1 Orchesellides sinensis
ACTTAAAGAATGACGCTAATTGTATTTGGACTGCTGTATTGAAAACTAAATGAAGAATTCGGCAGGAAATAGGCATGAGAGAACTGTACAACATAAAAAAATCTTGAGTATAAGAGTGGAATATGAAATAAATTAATGATATTTTTTAGAAAAAAAGGGAGAAAATGAACCTTAAAATAGAACTCAAGGATACAATACAATATTACATTTATTTTACAATATTATTTCTATGCCGTCAAACACATCAAGAGAAAATTTAACGCTCCAAAATTTATACCTACCTGGCTCTTGATTGAATAAATGATTTTTACGGTGATTTATGTTTCCATTTAAACTCTAATAAAGCTCTTTTACTTGATTTCGCTAGGGTGCCAGATGCAGTCATGCATAATCTCATTTACTACACGATTCTGCTGATGAAGCACACCGAGATTAAATTAATGGCTGCTCCTACAGCTTGAAGTTGATTTGGTGCTGTTTACCTTCATTGTAACTAATGAATACGATTAATTAGAAAAATAAAATTTCTAAGGCATGGCTGATTTAATTGCCGGTTCACTCTAGCTCACTTGCTCCATTTATGCTAATGAAATTTACTTGAGACTTGGAATGTTTTATTCATTTCATGAAGGGAAATCAAGGACATTCACTAATATATACTCCAGATTCTTTAAGTGTAAAAGAAAAGTTTTCTCTTTCGTTCAATGCATTTTCCACATCAATACATTGTCAAAGCATTTCAAACGTGTTTAATCTTACCGATCAAATTACCTATGTAGATAGCTTGTAATGTACTATAATTACAAACTTATAGTAATATCATGCATAAAATCCACACATTGCTACTAGAAATTCTTAGTCCACAAACCATTCGTTGTTCACAATATAATCATGAATTATGAATTTTGTGATTTCCTCTTTTGATTACAATATAGCATATTACTATATGCAAGTCGGAGAAAAAATATTGATTCGATGGGCTTTGTATCATATACACCTGATATACCACCTTGATAACGAAACGGTATACAAAGATTTTGCTGCGTATATGTATGTATGTATACGTACCGAATATGTAAACAACTTAGCTGTAACACATGCAGATTCGGAATTCATACTGACAGGTAAAAACCGTAGAAAAAAGTGTCCATGTTTATCATGCATGCTTGCCTATTGACCTTTCCTTTTCAGTACGCGATAGAATCTTCTGCAACCCACTTTGTTTGTATATCCTGTACACTTGTACATATACCTACACAAAAAGCCTTTAGTCATTAACCTAATAATGTTAATGGACAATGCAAACAAGAAAAGAATGATCAATAATACGGCAAAATCAGAAAACAAGATGTTAATTTAAAGGTGCTCATTTACCCATTTGTGACACCTTCCATTATATTCCGGGTGAAGGTTTATGAAAAAACCAGTGCCTTTGTCAGTACAGAATGTACAATGCAGGCACATAAGCTAATGTTACATTTTAACTTTTTTACCGCAAAACATTCAGGAATCTTTAACGTTGATGCAAACAAGGTTTTTATAATTACCAATATTACACAACCGATTCATTTTTATTTCTACACCTATTTTGAAATCATTCATTGTCAGCAATTCTCCGTAGAATTTGGATAATGTAAACATTTTATAAAAGAAGTACATCATCACTTGATGAATGTAAATCTCCCTGGCGTACTACGCGAAAGGCAACAGACGTGTATATCAGTATTCTCTTTTTAGGACGAAAACGATAACCCAATAAATCCAAACGTGACAGAAAAATTCAACACGATGAACAAAAAAAAAGACAGCAGAAGAGTCGACAATGCGAGTGGGCTGGTATGGTAATATGATAAAAAGCCTACATATGATTTCAGAGCTTCAATGAATTGAATGCGCTGACATTTTGTTCAAAGCCTACTCCCGCTCTAACGTTTGTATTATAAACAATTATTTTGTATTTTATAGATTGTCACAATGGAAATGATATCTGCGGTTTCTATTACCGAAATGAAATGGAAGATACATTACGGCATATTATCTACCATCTACTGGAATTGTATTTTTATCTCGCATTTTACAAAGCCTTTACTAAAATACATAAATACTATATATAAAGGCAAATCATACACGAACGTCTGTCCTTACTTTGTCTGGAAACGTTTGTCACGGAACCATGTGTAAACTTTTATAAACACACAGTACCTAAGAGATTAGTTTATTTACCTGAATACTCCTAAAAACTATTTATTGTTAGTATCAGACAGACTTTTACGGCCGGTGAGGATACTGGTATCGTGAGAATTTATCAAAACGTACTAAATCATAATACCGCAGTTTGGACACGCAACCTAAGAATAAACTGACTGAGAAAGCAAATGTGAAGTGCAAAGGCTACGGTAATCTTGTGTGTTTATCCGCTGCCGAAGAAAATGAAATGAAAACACGGAATTTCACTGTTTAAACTTACATAAACTTGAATATATCTCACCAAACCACAATATCTTTATTTTAAAGAGAAACAGACAAAAATAAACCGGAAAGGAGCAACTTTTAAGAAAGAGATGATCACGACCACATAAAATCTATAATCAAGCACTGAACATCCTCCTTTCCTCACATGTTTTGGCTTGATGATGAGGATAATGCCATTATGGCAATTTTTGTGAAATGAGAGAAATGTTGAAAATAATCGGCAATGCGGGATCTCCGGAGCATACAAACACCCAACAAATTCTCAAGGAATCAAAATGAATACTGACGGAAACTTGGAGCTGGGCTAGATGAACGGAAAAGACCACAATACATATATGCTTGCTCACTCACTCACATCTACAGAGAAATGGTTCCTTGGGCAGAGTGCCAAAAAGCCTGGCTTCATGAAACGGTCCGACTCCTCCACACCATAAGGTTACTCTAGGCCTAAAAAGCACTCCTACTTGTGTGAGAAGACCCTAAACTGCTCTCAGCAGAAAGGCAAACTCTAATACATCAGACATCACCTTCTCCTACAGACACAGAAAGTTTGGTGCTGCAACGCTTGCAAAATGTATCGCAAACTGAGTACATAGTATTGTAATATATCTCGTAACTCTATAGATTCTTCAATGAAGCCATGTATTTAGCATTAAGCTGTGAGCAGTTTTCGCAAGGGAGTATCATTTTCAATAAAATTCAAATATATGTACCGTCACGGTATTGTGTACTGAGTGGGACCCAAAACAGAAGAGCCCTTTTCCGACTTTTCCCCACACTGCAAATACACATACACGCATATATTAATTCATAAACGAAAAAACTACATTCCAGCACATTTCATGCAGTATAGAGTAGTAACATAAGAATGTCAGCATTTCTTTTTCACTTTCTTCACTGTCACACGAACGATATTGAAACGCATAGCGATTTCCCATGGTGAAAAAGGAGAAAGCAAAACCATTAGCCAAGCCTGAACTGACTGCATAGAGAAGCGGCTGGTGAGGTGGTTGTCTTTACTTGGATTTTCAGTTCAGTAGCTAAAGAGTAGACATTATGTTACAGTGGATACCTAAACGAAAGCAAGAGACTTACACCGAAAGTATTAGCAAGTTTTAACTTGAAAAATTCAACTTCCCCCTCTTTCCCAACAAAAGTCTGAATATTAGTTCAAACAAAGAGAAAAGTTTTTTTCTTCAACTACATTCTCATTTCCTAAGCTTAAAGCTGTAAATTTAAAATGCGAAAATAAGTTTTACATCCCAGAGGCAAGTAAGCAAGCCATTTTTGTTGAGGAGAACAAAGGTGAAAAGTTGCTTATTATTTTCTCAAAAAAGTAATGAAATGACGAGCAAAATGCTGTGTAACTTGCATTTATTTGGACTTTCTTAGATTAACTTTTAGCCTTTGCATTTTTACCACAGACACGGATGTATACATGGATGAGACTGGAAGGGCATTTTTCTAAGTGTGTCTTTAAGGCAAACCTCTGGCACGTAGGATGTAGTTACTGCCGCAGCATCTGCGAAAGTACATGTTTGCAAGAGTGCCATTGTACGTGTTCATAAGTATAAGTATCAACTTTTATTAGAAATTTCTGTAAATGTAGCCGGTATTTCTTTTTGTCAAGACAAAACTTCAAAATGCAAGTTTTCAGCCGGCTATTGTTTGTTACCATATACATAAAGCCCCCATTAAAATTTCATTGGCGGTAGGATTATCATAAATCCTCTACATCCGACTTAACAGGACAGATTATCTTAATTTGCTTAATTGCGCTCAACGCCTAAAGCAATCATGATGATCGAACTTTGGCTAATCCTTTAATGCTTTTGAGTATTTCTGTGTCTCTTTTAAATATGCAGGTTTTATGTCCCGTTTAAGATTAAAAAATTTACAGTACATGTATGTACATTCCAGTTTGAGATTGCTACTACATACAAAAACGAAACCGTGTGAATATTGGACCAGTATTGTCGAAAAGCTTAATATCATATCATCCACAATTCTTCAAAATGAGTTTAGTGACACCAGAGTAGACACCCACTTTCCAGAGCAGCGCATTCTGCACATGAAGCAAAAGATTTTGTCGCAAAGAATAATGATGAAGCACAAACATAGCCTTAATCCGCTTCCTTCATTCCAGAACGCTGCTAAGTTGAAATGCAAAGTTGCAGCCAACGCGGGAATCAAAATATTATATGAGTGCAAATCATTTTTTGATGAAACACGGAACAAAGTATGGTCCATTTTATATGTCTAGACTTTATTATCTAACATGGAAAGTACTACCAATGCGTAGGTGAGTTTATACTCACTTACACTTAGCTAATGCTTGGGTTGACTCTTTTATGACATCTGCTGATCATAAAAAATTTCTGATGTGTAACGAACTTCATGCTGTAGAATATAAGGCAATTTTGTCCCTGAATACGTGAATTGTGAATACTTTCAATTTTTTAGCAATGCACATCAGCACGCAATAAGCCAGGCTTCATAATTTAATGAATGAATTTGACACGACAGGTATAGATATGAACTTTTTTCCTTCGGGAACACGATCATGAATATGACAGTTTTTGCAGTTTTTACTTGAAACGTAACTTGACAGCAAATTTCATATATTGTCACTGCCTGACATTTATTTGAAAAATGGGCTGCCACAGGCATGAGGCATATGACTTATCCTGCTAAAGTATCTTACTATGACCCCATTAGTTAACAGAATTAGCATTTAAAGCACATAATATCATATACGTTACCCTTACCTTTTACATATTATAGAACATTAATAGTCATAGTTGGGTCACATTTCACGCACTGGAGAACATGACTATGAATTTTTACTATAGAATAATGCATGCCCAATAATAGCAAACATTTTGCTAGACTCAGTCAGTATAGTAAAATTCTAAGACAAACCCTGCATGGATTTGTGTCTGAAGAATAGGTATGTGATAGCATTTCTTTATAGATGCATCTCTGGAGAGTCGAGTTAATATTTAAATATTATACGAACCTGAACTATACGAGTCCGTACTCGACGCCGACAAAGATCTGCTTCGGATGCGTGTACTTCGCTTCGAGCTTGATGCAGCTTTTGTGTCTTGACATCCCTACAACAAAAATTCAGAAAAAGAAACTACATTAATAATCATAAACAAACTAACTAGCGAAAATATATACTTACATTTACATACAAAACAAACACACAAGTTTACTTAATTGATTTGATTTACAAATACTGAAACACGGGACTTTTAGTGGTAAATTGATTCTGGAATCCAGAATAATACAGAATCTGAATCCGAATCCCTACAGGGGTTTAAGTTTATTTAATTTTAAATTTTCAAAAAATTGATAATCATGACTATGAATACTCCTATCAAAAAGAAAGCAAAACACTAAGAGTCTCGGCAAATTGAAGTCAATCCTGGATTTGCCGAATTTGCCCGCTTGTGTAAAAACATGAAGATATGAATATTGACACTGAATTTCATGTTCGAATCCAATTAATTACGTTTCCTCATTCAACCATAAAGTTTTATTCCGGTATCCCATAAGCTGTACTGCTGCTATTTCCCATAACTTTTCTCAGAAGCTTAGAAACCCCTTTGCTTTCAACATTACTAATCATCAATCACGATTTTAGGTTACAACTGCTTTTAACATCCTTATATGAGAAGAGTTCCTCACCTCAACAATATTACTTTAACAATCTAACATGAAAATCACAACTACACTTGTAACGTAATAAAACCTAGGCCCGGTTTCTTACAAACCCAACTCTGTAAATCAATCCCTTCCTAAATTCAAATTTACACAGATACTTCTTAACTCCATTGCAGACCACACTCCACTCTTTCTATTTACCTCCTCATCTGCATTCTTCTTCAACCTATCCTTAAAACTCAGAATAAAACTTTCACTCATTACCTATTATCTTTCTCACCCAATTAAAAATCATTTCCTTCTCCTCACCTTATTCAAAGCATGACTACTCCGTGCCTCATTACTAGTCCGGTCCGCACAAGTAATCCCCTTATCCTCACTAACTCCCGGTCCATTACTAACTTTCGGAGTATCCACCCCCGCATTGTTATTCATGTTGGACAGAAGCTGTTGATTAGACATTGAGTTCGCCATTAATCCCGACTCCTCACAACTTTTCCCGTTGCTATCCGCCATACCACCAACCAGTACACCTACAAAACATATACAAACACAATTTATTATTTACTACCACCGTGTGAAACACAATAGAAAAAGTTATTCTCATTAATTTGCATAATATCCTTATCTCCCATATCAAATTACCTTATTTTTCCCAAGGTGCTTTATCTATATACCACACGCTCAACTCCAACAACTTATCCAATAATATTCCTACATATGCGTTGCTTACCAAAACACTAACTAAAATTACCAACAAATCTATACTTCCGGTTGTCTCTCTTACAAAAACAAACTATATCTTCCAGTCTTTTATTCCAATCTATAAAATTTACATATATGATGATGACACTATCTCCGTCTCTCTTCCAAAAAAACAGATGATTTGCACTTTAAAACAGCTGATGGATCAGCGGTGAGCACTGAAATGTTAGTTGAGACACCTTTTAACACGTGGTTTGGTCTCCCCTGTAAAAAATATCGTTAGTACAAAAAAAGCTTGTTTTTTAACAGTGATCAAAATACTAATATGGTCCCAATATTCCAACAAACTAAGAAAAGTGTGTAAGTCTCTCTCCGTCTGTAAGTCTATGTGAGTGAGTGTAATATGCAAGGAAGGAAGAATGAAACTTGAGAAGACGACGAATGAAATAGTCTATCGAATATGCACAATTTAAAAGAGCAAAAGCTGTTTCTCACAGCCAGCCTGGTATATAGCAGTAGCTTTTAGCTTAGCAGCAGCAGTGTAGTCTGTTCAACACAACAAGTGATTGATTTTGTGTGCGATAAGCCCGCACGGCTAGTCATATGTTGTTATGTGGATAGGCACGGAGGCAACTATGAGTCCAGTCGTCTTTGTACTACTGTCTCGAAGCATGAGAGCAGCTATGCACTCAACCATGTGTATGTTAGGTAGGCTTATGTGATATGCATTTAGGTTTAAAAATTTAATGACAATTATGAAATAACGGGGAGTCTTATGTATGGATGACTTACATTATGTAGAGTCAGTTGACAAAATTAAATTAATTCTGTTACAGGAAGGATTGGTTGCATAGGAAATGATATGATGACTGATGAGGTGTTTTTTGCATGTAACTTTAAATTGGGAATGTTTGATTAAAATGGATGGTAGGGGCTAATGTGACGAAAACAATCAAAACAGGAAAGTAATTGGGAATTAAGAATGGCATGGGTTTTTAGAGTGTAATTGGAGCTTGTACTTCTTGTAAATGAAGATAATATGAGAAGGAGAGGAATTAGGTGTGTGGATATGAATAGGATGAGTATGTAGATGAGGATGTTGAAATAAAAGTAGAAATTTAAATGGTTCATGCTGGATTGAATCTTGCATTGATTTTTGTTTGATTAGCAATCAGCACGGTTGTACAGTTTCAGGTTAGTATGGAGATTTGAGAAGAGGAGAGTTTAATTTGGTTGTGATGATTGATGGTGATATTGGATAGATTATGGGATGAAATGGATTGAATTAGCATTTAATACCATAAAAAATCTTCTGCTTATCATTTGTGTTTGTAAGAAATAGAATCTTGTATGATTTGAAGTGTATGTTTTTCCGTCATTGCAAATGTTGGCATTGTGTGTAGTATACAAATGTACAAGACTTTTCATAGCGTTGCTTACGTAAAGGATTGATGTACCTAAACTGAAGCGGTTTCGAATAGTTTATTCTTCTACGTGGATTAAAAAATCAGATAACTATTTATGCCAGGAATTCTAACTTTATAAGGTGTTAACGCTTTTTCTTCATTTGGTTTCAGTTATGCATGGGCCTAATATGCTATGCTATTAAGATATGATATCATGTAGTCCTTCTCGGCCGTCTTTGCTGCTGAAGTGCACCAGTTTCTTATGAGTATATATGTTTTTCGCCTACGAAAAGTTATGTTTTGCAACATCTGGAACTGGAAGTCATGTCATGCAGGATATAATGTAAAATGTACAGTATTCTTCCATGGTTAGATTAATAGGATTAAGCGTAGGCAGAAGATGGAAGAGAAAAAAGGCTTGTTGCAAAACTTCCTAATACGACTACCATATAAGTATTGTAATTCTGTTCACTTTTAAAGAAATAAAGTAGAAATGTCTATATGAAAGGTAGTGTAACCATATATTGTTGTATAATATGTAATGTCTTTTTCGTCGTTAGAGTACCAGGACCAGGGGTAAGCCAGCGGCTATGGTAGGGTTTTTGCTTAACTTATGATACACAATTTTAACATTGCATTAGATTAAATTCCAACAATAGCCACTGGCTTGCCACTGGTACTCTAATGACGAAAAGGACATTACATATATGAACATGAACGTACGAATTTCTTACACAAAAATACAAACTTCTTTTAGTTTTTTAGTAGGCAACATGTTGGGGATTGCGATTGCACTGGATTTGTAGTTGGGCTAAGTTAGTACATAAATATTATTTCAAAGAATTTGTTCTTTGCCGTGGTTTGGTTGAACTGAGCTTTTACACGTCTTCACTTTTCAGATTCAGATGTACATATTGTCTAGTGTAGACCTACAGGAATACATTTTTATGGAACGATTACTATAACTAACTTATATAAGTAGAATCTATGCAATCAAAAAATATTGACGTTCTTATGTTCTTTACATCGTTATATTCGTCATGCTAAATCGTGATATGATGGTGAATGGTGATGTGATGATGTACCAAATTGTACACAGATACGTTTTGTTTAATGCATATAGATACATACATAAGTTTGTAATGGGAATGTCCATCACTTAATTCAGTTTAAAGCGGATTTACATAAATTGTTCGTTATAAATAGAATTTATGTCCTCGTATAAATTTGACCATAGAATATTATATATTGCTAACGTAAAAAATCATGTACAATGTCTTTCGTTGAATTTTCTAAAAACTATCCTTAAATGCAAATACTAATATAGCATGGAAGTATCGTTCATGAGTAGAAACTTTGGAAACACAAGTTTATAGTTTTTCACGATTATCTTTTACTATATCATGTAATGATGTGTACCTATATATGCTAGAATCTAGCATTCTTAATCATGATTTTTTGTTGAAATGAATAGGTCTCATGTCGGCCATTCATTCAAATTCCATGTCAATAACTGCATGTTCGCAAACAAGTTTCTTTGTTGGCCACATATGCTGTGAGAAAATGTTGCATCAAAATACGATATCTGTTTAAAGTATTAAAATAGGCGTGCATAAACATTTTTGGATTGATTGTAAGGCTTCCTTACAGGTTGGGCAGTTCAGTTTATTACCCGTTTTAAACAACTGATCGATAGTTGATAGAGCTGCAATTTGTTAGTCTATACATAACCTGCTTTTTATTTCGTTTCTTTAAAACGATTTTGAGCTCTAGTTTTCCATTTTTGTCCGGCTGCTTATTTGCTTTGTTCCTATTCGTACCATAGAACTATTGCAACTATGCAATCAAATAAACAATCGTAGATTTTTAAGAAGTACGATTTACTGTATTTCATATAGGTAAACAAGGATAACACTCAAGCCACTTCTTGGTCCTACATAAAAGTAATTGTGTTCAACTTTTATAATTTACGATTCACTATAAAAAATACAATGCCGATGACGCAATATGGCACCTGAGTAGATACTATAGCATGTCGTTAGTTTTAAAAGGTTGTATAAAAATGACGGAACGAAGATCAGACTCATAGCATCATCACTGTAAGTAATATATGCAAAATATGATACACAAACGCAAATGCAATCTTGTTATGTTTTTTGTGAAAAGTAATTGCATGGAATTAAGAAAAATGTGAAGATAAAACACTGCGACCTTCCAAATTTCGACACGTCGTTTTTCAACGAATTGATGTGTATAATATGCTCGCTTAGTTGTAAAGTAAAAAATAGTCATCACTCAATATATCATCATTCCTCCAAGACATAAAATATGTTCCTCAATAATTTCGCATGGCGAGGCATACGGAAAGGCGATTTCATCTAAACCACACAAATACATACCACCATGTATTCTGTATATTTTGAAATGATGTATGAAATGAAACTGTATGTTATCTAGTTCATTATGTCTATTCCCTGTAATTTTTGTCCTTTTTTGCTTCATCTCCATAAT
>JAHZNG010002784.1:0-15239 GCA_027744375.1 Orchesellides sinensis
TATGTATAAACATGATCAGGCGACAACACAAATGTCACTTGCCCTCATATCTCCAATACCCCTTTTACGTATCATAAAAAAGGTTTACTTATTCACAGCCCGTCAGTCAGTTGTGTAGAAAGAAGGTTAGGTTTAAGTTGTTACATTTATATATGTACATAACACCATATCTACAGTAATGGTTATGAATAATGGTGGAGGATTCATCTATAACCTGCGTAAAATGCATTATTTGTTTGTTAGGTCTTTTAACGCTTTACTTTCCCAATTTTATTAAGATTCCTTTTTGACTTGTCATTGTCAACGTAAAATGCTAAGGATTTTGTTTAGATGTATCCTGTATAATCTTATGGAAGAAATGGTTTATATTTCAAACGTAACAGCACAGCAGTCGTTTCACTTTTTAATGCATGATATATGTACATAATGCGTGTTATCGTATTTTGATCTGCTCGATAATGCTTCTTACCCAGTCAATCAGGTTTCAGAAAAGTTTGGAGAGTGCTACTGAAGAGAGTAGGATCGAATACTCGGTCTCCCCTATTATTTTAGCTACGCAGATTTTCATATTTTTGGCTAACGAATATTTCTTGAGAGTTTTAGAGCTTTTCCTGTTTAAGAATGAGTGACATGACAGCTCTCAATCAACTTCAGTTCCTCCCAGTCAATTCCTGCTTGATTTTTTTACTCAGTCAAGGAATGTGAATGTCACTTGGACTATATGCATGGAAGAAAAGCCAAGACGTTCAAAAAGGTTTCAAATATGTGCATTATTTGCATGCGCATACTCTTTTTTATCAGACAGCTTATGAAACATTCTTGGCGCTTATTAGGACAGTTACATTACATTTTACTGCTAACGAGTTTGACAGGTAGAAAAGATGTAAGATTCGATTTCAGGAATTTATTAAGATGCAAGCTTGAGTGTTGATTGAATCATGATTGATGTTTGCTGTACGAAGAGAATAGAAAATATTCATCTTCAGTACATGAAGGTTGCATACTGACTTTCGGCTTGTTTTCCTGGTGCTATTTTAAGGATGACTATATGCACTTTTTGCTTTTAATTTATAAAGATAAATGTACCGACGAAATTTTAAATCGGTAGTCAAAAATAGAAACCGGTAATTTAAAACAGACTCTTAATATGTAATATGGCACATGCGTAATCGAATCAAACTGTTCTTACAATAATATAGAAAAATCCGCTACTCATGTTAGATCTAAGGCCTATAGGGCCTTGTTTTACATGATAGATTTTTCTCTACATTCTTATTTTAAAAACCACTTTTTTGAGCATCGAGCATTCCATAAAGTCGCAATCTTATGGATTTATTCAGAATACTAAAATATCTTTTACGCAATAGAAGGGCTAAAAGAAAATCTTGCTTAATAGTTGGTACATGGATTCCAGTAAGTCAAGCGGATGTGAATGAAATTACGTTCAGTCCGGTTCCCCTGTTGATCTTCGTATTTGATCCTTGTTAAGTT
Source organism: Orchesellides sinensis (assembly GCA_027744375.1). Taxonomy (NCBI): domain Eukaryota; kingdom Metazoa; phylum Arthropoda; class Collembola; order Entomobryomorpha; family Orchesellidae; genus Orchesellides; species Orchesellides sinensis. Next base: position 1,492 of record JAHZNG010002784.1, read on the forward strand.
TATCGAGCTTCAAATGGCTACTTTTGTGAATCTCTGTCACACATAGTGCTCATGTTTTATTGATTCCATAAATCAAATGAAAAATACTAGCTATTAGATTTCTTGTTTTATTACAAGTACGTATGTATCTTAATTTCTTTTAGAGTAAAATTTTACTTTTTACATGATCTAAAGTCTGTAGATTTTAATTGAAAACAGAATTCGTTATATATATGAATAAATAATATTAAGACAACAGATTGTAAATCGAGTGCTAAACTTTCATAATATTGCAAGGATCTATAAACGAGAGATTGCATTTTTATATGGCTAAAAGTGCGACGAGTCCTTTTCTCATACTTGCAAGAAAACATTTAGTTTATTTATCCAAAATACATACCAAAACAGATATTCCTGAAAAAGTACTAAAAGAGAAAGATAAAAACTAAGTGAAAGACGAAGAATGTACGATACCATTATAGTATTGGATAATATACAAAAAAAAGCAGGAAAAAGGACAAGCCAAGACAGGAAACTTTGCTGACGCCAGCTGAAGTTTCCTTTTGGCTTGTCTTGTCTTCTTCTCTCCCTTGTCTTCACTCTTCAAAGTCTTTGAATCTGAATTCAGAATCTTCCTTTTCTCACATCACAAAAACAGACAGGGAAGCAAAAGGAGTTCTCTCTAGCGTTCCACTTACTTTCTGTTTACATCCATCTCTCTTCTATTCTCCCAAAGATAGTATTTTCTGGGAAAGAAAGAATACAAAGAAAGGAAGGGATCTATCCAATCCGTCCGTCACAGAGTCCGTAGTAAGTAAGCTTGAGATGAGAGTGAAAAAAATCCCTGCGAAAAAGCAGCAGCTCGAAGCTCAACCCTGCCTGTTCGCCAACCGCTGCTTTCAGACGCTGATGCATACTGATGAAAAAACCGAATACATTTATGCCTACAATCGTAGCATGTAACGTAGTGTGAATATTGTTTTGAAGGTTCTGTACTACTATTAAAAATATATACGGGGAAGCGAGTTGGTATAATATAAGGTGGATAAAATACGTAACGATCACAAAGTGGTGGTGGTGGTGGTGATAGTATAAACATTCATCCTTATTTCCACCGAATTCAAAGTGGTGGAAAAGGAAGAAAGGGATCATTGGGAAACAAACCGAATTCGGATGAAAGTCTGACTGACTGAATACTATTTCTATTTTACACCACTTCTTATTTTGTTAGGTGGGTAGTTTGGCTGATAGTTAAATAGTGGTTTCTTACTGGCGAAGTTGGCTGAGGAATTGTAATTGCATATATATTCTTCCTTCGTTTTTTCCAATATTCGTTTAAACAGAGAAAAGGGATACAAAACAGGATTCACTCACTCAATCCTATTCAAAAGGAAAGGGCTTAACAAATGCATTTTACTTGGAGGGATTCGTGATCTTAAATACACATGCATAATGCATAAAAGAACTTCTCTCTTTCCATATTAACCGTATAGAAGATTTAACTCCAGATGGATGCTTGGAGTTTTACAAGAGTTGTAGCAGTTTAGATCGTGGATTTCATGCGAGATGGGTGGAATGAAAGTTACAACTTCAAAACTTACATTATTGGAAATTTTATTAAAGAAATCTCGGTTCAGCTCTCATTTCAAATTTGCTTGTGTTTAAGTTTATCGAATTGTATTCCAAATTGTCAATTGTAAATTTTTCATTTACATTTTACTCGTTGTGTTCATGCCCAATAGAGATTACTCAAATCAAATGTAGTGTATTCCTAAAAGCTAACGAAATGACGATGTTTTTACAGGACTTACCCACAATATCTACAGATATATGTTGGGAATTTCCTTTCACGAAAAAAATGTAAAAAATTCAGCTCCAAAGTAGTCATCATAACGGAAATGGAAGGTCTGCGTAATTAGAGAGGATGAGTTTTGATTGACGTTGAAACAGAATCATTTTCAGATAGAGTTTCTACTCCACTCTTACATCTTATGGAACGTGTATGAATATAATGCATTCGTATTTTGTTCTGAAGAGTTTAGAGTGTATATCAACCATTACCCTATGCTATGTGTAAAAAATTTTTTAAATCTTCATCCAAAAATCGTGGGTACAACAATCGAAAAATTTGAATCTTGTTCGAATCCTCAAAATTTTTAACTGATCCAAAAAGCGTTTTTAGATCTATTCAATGATGAATAACAGTCAACAGTAGCATCCAAACTAAAGGACGATTAATTATGAAGTACAACTAAAAGTATAGTGAGCATTGCGCTATGTGATAAGCATTATAAAAAATTTCCACATTTACATCCCATAGTAAAGCCCATCCAGTCTGGACTTTCCATTGGCTTTTTCCCTTTCCCTCATGTCAATCAAAATTCTAATCCCACGCCCTGTTTTCTATACACCATGCATTTCATCCCATGCTTGAACATGCATCGATGTTGACATGTGATGACTGAAACTCATCATATTACAATGTCTACATCAAGGCATTCCCTAACATGGCTAAACTAGATGCATACACCACAAATTTCCAATAAGGTCCAATAACAATCTTTGAACATTTTTTATTTATTGTTTGTGAACAGTGATGGAAGCAGCTCTGGTTAAACAGCAACCGGACTGGAATTTCTAAAGCACGCATTTTCGGTGCTTCTGTCAATGACAACATACTAAAATGGATTCAGGTTGCCAACAGAAGACCAACACAAAAAAGCGAAGAACTCTTAAAAGAAAAAAAGTGTCGATAGATTGTTCGTTAGCCATGTCATGGAGTAGTTAGCTGTAACAGACAGGGAAATGGCGAGCCTTTTACATTATACATGCAGGAACGCAACTATTTATGAATGACTCATACAAGAGTTGTGGCTGTATAATATAGAAATTCACTAAAAAAGCTTGACATATTGAAACTTCCAAAAAGCGAACAGTTAGTTGTTATACGATGGCAAGTATAATGTACGTAAATGTGGAATTTACGCAAGAAGTCACATGCCATAACAAAACAGTGTATGAGAATATACCTATACACCTAATTTATAGGGATATGGTTTGTATGTATTATCTCTTTTATGTATGCATCTATCTGATATGTATACCGCATTTCCATTGTACCTTGAAGCTGATTTCCGATTTTTCGGAGACAAGTCAAAGTGTTTTGGATATTTTAGTTGCAAGTAAGCGCTACTGTGGAGTCAACCGAGATAAAAAAAACAGGCGAATGGCAACCAAGGAAGATTGGCAGATAGGAAGATGAATGAAAGATGAGGTTGCTTCTTTTTTTCTACTCCGAACAGCTTCCTTTTTTCGCCTAGCTCAGATTGGAATTGGAAACATTATCTATGGAGAATCCAGCTCGAAAAGATACACGATGAATGTATTGAAGTTTACGGGTGGTAAAGAGAGTGATAGTAATAATGTCGCATATATGTACAACTATATGGAAGACTGTAAAAGGAATGACATGACTGCATAAAAATGTTTGAGATTTGAAGAAAGGTTGTGAGATGAGATGTGGGAGAGCATCGGTAAGTTGGCTTGTGACAGCTTTTGTCACAACAAAACTTGTGAATAAATACATGCATCAAATCTGCATTGCAATGAGTTGTATTTTTCTTTTTGTTGAAAGATATGGGATAAAGTGGAATTTTGTCAAATCTGGGTTTGGGAATGCATTCTAAAAAATTATGGGTGTAGAATACAAAAATAAAAACTTTTATAAAAAGGTTTGTTTGAGGTCAAAAGCATTGTTAGCTTAGACTCTGAGCTGCATGTAAAACTTGAAATCTTTCAGAATCGCATGCAAGAAACTACGCATTCATGTGATCATGAAATTATTGAAGAGAAAGATGTTGGATAATGTGATGACGCAAATAATTACATGATTCAAGAACGAAATTAGTTGATGCACGAGTGAGACTCACATGAAATTATTCCCTGGGTTTATTTCAGTTTCTTCGGTGGTCTTACTCCTACCTTCAAATAGTTTTTATATTTTTGCGTTTGTGTATTAATTTCGTAAAGAACTTTGTAAAGTTCAAATGTATCTCGTGATTATCGCATCATGTAATATCCACTTTGAGAAGAATGCACTTTACGTCAAACACATTTACGCACAGTAGTAACAAACTGACGAGTTTCCTGCCATGCTTATAAATACTTCTTCGGTATCAACTACTTTTCAAAACCAAAATCTGGCTAAGATTTAAGCACACCACCTACGCACCAAAGTAATACCACCAGTTTACCACACTCGTGATTCTGTACCTTACAGACTTACTTTGTTTTTTATAAAAAGAACAGATAGCATAATTCTTCTGAAAGGAACTGAAAAAAGGGAAAAGATGAACTAGACGGAAGTCACCTAACAGATTGGAGCAGGAATCAAAGGAAACAAGATTACAAGTCGGTTATTCTGTATTTTGTACACTACTTTGGTTTTTATACTGTATTACTGGTGATAAATGTACACATTGTCTTGTTATCCATTTCCACTTTCTCCGACTACTCATGGGTAGTGAATAATAGTATGGGTGTAAGAGACTCAGCAAGAAAGATGGAGAAGCCCATAAATATCATGAGACTGGCAGACATTTATATTAGTACAAGCAGAAACGGGAAACTAACATGAAAAAGAGCAAACCGCATGATCTTAACGTATGTTTTATAAAGTAGGGGGCCAAAAACCAGGGCTTACATGAATATACAAGACATTTAACATGTAATTCTATACTTTTTGCAACAATGACAAGTCTTTGCCGATTGAGAAGCAAGTCGACTGTACTGAAATGTACAGAGATGGTTCTTATGCTAATAAGAAATTCATTTTTTGCAAGATTCATGTAAAAACATTAAAAACTTCCATAGTTGTGGTATTGAAAACTCCTGATCATAATCGTAGTACTACATCCTTAAAATCTTAGAAAATACTCACACAATAAATCATTATTTATGGTACATACACACTACTTATATCCTTATCAGTTAATAAACATGTCAGTAAAAAACATGATTTTACATATAACATAGGAAGCCGCAAAAAGTTTTCCGTGATAAGTACATAATTTTGTATCGGACATTTGAAATTAAAAACTAGTAATAAATTCAAGTCATGTTTTCAGTTATTCTGTGACATAATCAAGGGTGAAAATCCTATTTGTGGCCACATTTTAAATTCTAACTGTGAACTATTCCAACAAATAGAAACACACACGTCATGACACCATTAAATTACAACTTGTGTTCAACACAACTGAGTCTCATTTTATTGACAAGTTGAATTAAGTTTTCAAATGAAATTGCATAATCTTTTTTACGCTTTTTGTTAAAACCCCTATCTTGAATGAAATGTCTTAAACTCTGTTTTTCATCCATGGGATTACACAAATTTTCAAAAGTGATAATAGTGATAACTAAAGCGAAAGAACTTTCCCTTTACCGCATACACAAGCGTATAATAAGATAGAGTGTAACTAAAAGGAAGTCCACAACACTCACATACACACATCCATCAACCACCCCATTGCGCAATGAAAGCCAAAAATATGCAAACGTAATCGCGATATATATAAAGGACATTGATGCATGAATGTGTTTTTATATTGTAACTGCATTATCCACTTTTTAATTCATGAAACCGATGAATTGCCAGATTTGTAAGTATGAATGTAATGTAAACCTTTTGTTTAACAATAATAAAAAGAAGTAAAAAAGCGGACTCTCTGTAGTCAGCAGGCATGCTTCAAAACCCCATACAAAGTCTAGCAGATATCGATAGCAAACCAAACACTAAATGAAATATTGCTACACTACACACACTCTTTGCATTCATCCACTAAAGCGAATCAAAGGGGGACGGATGCGTAAAAAACCAAGTTAGATATGTATGAAATATCAAATGGTCCTAGTGCCGCTTTTGCTACTGTTGTGTGTAGGTAAGTGTGTTTCATATTTTTTGAATGAGACATCCTACCAAGATACATGATGATGATGAAGATGATATCATGATTGTGTTTGATAAAGAGAAAAGATGCGTGTCATGATCATGATTCAACACTTTCCCATCAATACAAGCATTAGTCTTGGAAAGGGATATGGTGTATTATGATTGCTACTGAGGAAAATGCATCATAAGGAATAATATGTTATTTATATTATATATATTAATATGGAATGCAGCATGCGTAGAATATATGTGACGTGTGTTCCTGTGCATCTATGTAATAGTGTGAGGAAGTAGTGAACGAACGCAGACAATTGACACAACACTAAAAATTCAAATTCATATCATGCGTTGACTTCTGGGTAAAATTAACACAGCTACTGGTGACTGGTTTTTAATATTAAACATTTTTAACCAATGTATGACAAAATCCATAAAATTGCTGCATCTTACATACGTTTACGTTTGTATGCACAATTTCTAGCCTGACAGTTATCTATATTAAAACATAAATGTAAAATTAGGACAAGAAACAAAAGTTACTTACTCTTGCAAGAAAAAATGTAATATATCTTATTTAGAAAAAATACCCCTCTTGTATAACATTCCGAAAGCTAATGGGAATGGTATTTGGTGTAAGAGCACGAGGCATGCCATATACATACATGCTTTATTTGAATAAGCACATACTTGGACTTATATTGGATGAATTCGGACCTGATGAAAGCGAAGGTCCAGTGGGGTTATTACAATAGAGTGGAGGTGTAGACGGATCTTGATGGCTTGGGCTCATGTGAGGATGCATGGCAGCTAGGGCAAGGGTTGACTGGTTCATCGTTAAAGGGGTCAAATGTCCACCAGTGCTTGGGCTAAGCTGACCAACGCTACCAGGATTTCCTCCGTTCATGCATCCAGAACCAGGAACTGGATTCCCTCCAGAAACGACAGGAACACTACCCATTATCTCAGCCATACAAGGTCTACTCGCAATGAAACCCGACTCCGTTTGAGTTTCAAATCCTTCAAGAGAGTCGATACTTTCCATAGTGAGAACTGATGAGGAACCGGGACTACTATTTACCATATGCTGTTGACCTAAACCATTATGATGACCTCCAGACGATGACACGTTGCTAGCATTACTACTTCCATTAACTGAATTACCGTTACTAGTATTGGGTGTGTGACCGGTGATCACATTTCTTGTCCAACAAGGGGACACCCTGTCAATCATCGTGGTCATAGGAGAAATGATTGACGTTTGTTGATGACTTTGGAGTTGATGGACTTTTTCTGTCACCCTTTTTTCTTAAGTCTCAAAATTAATATACAACTTTTCTCCTTGAAGATTATTTTAGTAAGAAGAATGCTTGGAAATTCTTCAAATTTTTTAGTCAACACGGATACGGCGTCATTGCTTTTGTTAAGTTTATTTATTTGGTGGGTGCTCTTGTCTTATAGTAAAAAGGGTTAAGACAAAGGAAAGGCTGTTCAAGCTGTATTTTTTTCTTTCCGAAAGCTGCAGGAGACCATCTGTTTTAACTTTACAGGAAATTTTGACAATGGGTATAGATAAAAGAAAGGTTTTTTGTCTTATACAACCATCTCTAAATTTAAGAGACTTAATTTTTCAATGTTCTCTCTAAATGACGGCAGTTTCCTCTACTTTTGTGTAGAACTGGGTGAGAGCTGCATAAAAGGAAAGAATTTTTCATTCTATGGGGTAGGTTGCGAAAAAAGGGATGATTTCTGCTCCCTCTTTTTATATCACCAACATATATCGTAATAAAGAGCAAGAAACTTCAGCAGTAGTAAATAGGGTTGATTTTTTATCCCAACTATTTTCCTAAGGTTTGCATTCAGGAGAAAGGAAAATACTGTTGCATTCCGCAAGATGAAGAAGAAGTAGCATCTTCACCAAAACACGACTTCTTTTGCCTCCCTCGTTTTACCATCTAGAGTTTGCTGCACTTTCACCACTTGCCAAAAACCTAATAAATCACTCGTGAGTTTAGCTACTCCATTCCGTACACTCTCAGTCTCAGTATATATATCTTCTATTACGTGCACTCGTTTACAGTTCCCCTTTTACGGGTTATTATATGGTTATTGCCTTCACTACTGCTGTCCCATAACCATTCCATAATCGGACAAACAAGTAGTTCAAATATGACTTTACCGTCACGTCTCTTCTTTATTGGGTAAACACGCGTGAATCTGGTTTCTTTATGCCACAGGAAACAATTATTATTGTTATCCTACCTTTTACACATCTATTTTACGTCTTGTTTAGCGTGAAATATTATCCATTTCATACAAAAGAGTCTGTTTGTTGCTTAAATAAAATAAACATTGTTTATTGTTTGGTGTTTTTTGGATTCCTAGTTGGGACTTTTCACTTTTTACACACATGTACCTTTTTCCACTCTCTGGGGAAAATCACAGAGGGTAAGCATACACACGTAAATACAACAATGTAAACAAAACGTAAATCACAATGGGTTTCTGTTTGGGGAAAGCGATCATGCAAAAAGGAAGAAAACTGTTTGTGACGACGACTACAAAGATCACTGTAAGTTTATTGCTTTGAAACAACCCTTGACATGAGAAATCACCACCAGCACCACTTCGTCTATACTTTTTACTCACTGAGCCACCATCACTTTTTCCCTACATGAATGCTTTCCGTTTTTAGAAGGACAAAGTATAACCCCAAAACTTTTTTACGTCTTACTAAGTTGCGCTTTATAGATTCCCAGAAAAATGTTGAGTGAAAGAATTTCAGTTATGTAGATAGATACGTAGAAATCGTTTATCTTTTTTTAAAGAAAGAAAGAAGACATTGAAAAAGTTGTAAAAACTATATTTGCCACATGTTGCGGGTCCATAATGGGGAAAGTGAGGACATTCAATATATGTGCAGATAAAAAAATAAGCACAAGAGGACCTCTTGCTGCTTTTTCCTTGATCGTGTTACGGTAATCCAAGTTTGATATAACTTGTCGTCACAAAAGTCGTCTTCGTTGGAAGTAGTAGTGAGAAAAGGCTGGAGTAATATTGAGAGTAATATTGTATTATGACTTCAGTACATTCATGTTATGTAAGTGTGCATGTGAAGGAGTCGTCCAGAGAGTAGGCAATCATCCACGGTTCTATGCCTTTCCTTCTCTTTCTTCCGATGGGTAGTGACGAGTTATTGGATAACCTTCTTCACACACAACAGCTCTTTACATAGATTCAGATGAAGGAGTCTCAGCCACTTGTATGCTACGTATGTCTACAATAATAATCCTGGCTGTGGCCGTTCTCGTTTTGCTCATACTCTTGGGTACTGTTCTTATAAGGAGTGGTGTCGCATGTGTAAGGATGCTGTAGTAGTTGTAAAAGTAATAGGAGCTGCTCCTCGTAGTCCATTTTTTCCGGGTGGATAGTCTTCATGGATATAAATATATTATTATTATACGCTTTCTCCTTACACTTGACTTAGCAGTCACTCAACCAACTGGTTTTCGCTCAATGATTAAGAAATTGATATTGATATGGTTATTTTATGAATGTCTGATTTTCTCCTTGAGGATTTTCATTCTTGGATGGAAACTTCACACCATTTACCAACACGTTGTTTTAACGCAGATTCTTTAGAAATGAATGAGTTTTAAAAAACTTTGGCTTTTTAATAGCAAGTTTGTTGAAATAATGAAAAAATTCTTTGGTATTAGATAGGGAAAATACTTTGTTTTGCCAAAAACTCTCTTTATACTATTCTAATAAAGATATAACAAACTTACACTAACAGTTGCAAAAAAGTCTGATGGAACAATTTCCGCTTATATGTTTTGCCTTGCTTGATCTCTTCAAAGGTTGTTATCAGATGGAATAAATGAATGAACGGATGAGAAAAACCAACTTTTTATTATTCCTCCGAAGCGATCAGCTATGCTTATACTTTCAATAAGCAAAACCAATTTTAAACAAACATCGTACCAGTAAACAAAGACAGAGGATGGATAGAATTGTCTCAGTCGAGTTTCTGTCAGCAAAGAAGAAGAAAAGAAGATAAAAACGTCTCAAAACAAAAGTTTTTTTCAACTGTGATCTCTCAGATACTGATTTGGATATTGAGCTTCCTTTCTATCTATGTAGATTCCCTTTTAACTTGACAAAGATGAGTATATTATACATACGAGAGTTATTTAAAGCTACTGACAACAAAACACCGACGACAGACACAAGAGCACGTTGCCTTTGGTTTTTGGTCTTCTCATGAAGAAAAAAAGAGGACACAATACTACAATGTTTTTATATGTATGATGTCTCCTCCTGTGATTCTTGCTTACTACTGAGAGCTGCAACAGCTCCACGAGTACTCAAATGATACTTCACACCACGACAGCGGTAGAAGAAAACTTTTTTGTATTATGACGTGTTGATGTTTTGAATGCAAATGACATTTTTTTCCTTTGCTTTTCTTTTTTCCCTTTTCTGCGGTGGATAGAAAGATCCTCGCTCAGTATCAGCTTCTTAAACCAGCAGGAGGACGTTTGTATACAATGAGAAGCAATAGTAAAATAAACTATCACTTCTCTTCAAGATGCTGAAACGCCGCTACATTGATAGAAATACGGTGAGAATGAAATAATTTGTTGTTATTCCCAAGTAAAAATTAATTTCTTTCCTTTCTTCTGTCGCTTCATACAGTTGACGGGTTGATGTCTCAGTTTTCAAATCAAATAATGCCTTCCTAAAAAAACGGCTTTGAGGTTTTAGTGTTTTCTTGGAGAATCGATGGTCGTATCTTTTTGCATTGTTTTAACTTTTTCTTGTAAAGTTTTAAGGAGGTGCCAACAGATGAGTTCCAGTTGGACGCTAAATTCTTTTGGCGTGATACCAAAGTAAATAGCCTAAAAATTTGTGTAATGTTTTATCGGAAAGACAAGCTAATCCTTTACCTGGCCATAGGAAATGCATGGACAGGATTAAAGTTTATAACAAAAACGGATGTTTTTGTTCTCGTGTTTTGTTTTGATTTCAAGTGTCAAGCTAGAATGAATGGGCTTTAATGGGGAGAACAAACTAGAGTAAACGAAATGTTGTTTCTTTGAAGTTTTAAAGAATAAAGCCGATGAAAGTACAGTTGTTTACCACATCTCTTTGACTTTTGTCGATTGTCACTTGTCACTTAATGCATCACTCGGACAATTAAATGAGTTTGTCACATGTGAGTGAAACAGGTTAAAATCCTAAGAATGTACACATGCACGTCATGTTGTTTGCAAATGTCAGGTTTGTTTTGTTGGATTTTGGCAGGAATTTAACAATTAATTTGTCAAGAAGACTTCAAGGTTTAAGATATGTTGGTTTTCCACATATGTTGGTTTCTTATATTATTTTCCCCGTTTAGCTTCTTTTCACATTGAAACATTTCTGATTCCTGATTTTCCTCCTCTAGGTACAGAGAAAGATCAAGTTGAATCAAATCAAATCAAATAATGATTTCTTTTTAAATCAAGGGGATCTTTCCATAAGCCTTTTTGTCTTCTCGTGTAAAGTTGCGTGCAAGAAATGGCTAAGGGAATGCGAAGCGTGTATACTAGGCTCTATCTTGGAGAATTAATCCCGTGTGTGATGATACCCATCCGCAAGTGTATGATCCCGTGTGGATGAAAGAGGGTTGATTTTAAATCGAAATCAGAAACGGCACTGGTATTAGGTCTTGCACGCTTTTTTACTTGCAATCCAACTTTTCTTATTTTTTCCTGTTCTTGAGTTATTCACGTTCTTCTGTGGTACGTATGTAACTAATAATATTACAATGCATCGTACCACGCGAAAAGGGAGAAAGAAGTATTGTGTTTTGGTTATACCAAAATTGGGATAATGTATGTTATAGAATGCGTATACTGTTAAGAGATTCTCTCTCTCTCTCTGCAGAAGAGCCTTGCTGATCAGGTTGCGTTTAAGGCCATTGAAAAGGGATGAATGAGTTGATTCCTCAGGAGCTTTTGTTAGAAAAGAAAGAGACGTGTAGTATAAGTAGTAGTGTGGTGCGCTCTTAAGTAAGTTAGGAAGGAAGAAAATGATGATACCTCGTGGTTTCGTTTTTCTAGACTGCGCTTTCCACGTTTTGATATATTATTCGTGTATGTATCTACGATCTTCTGTTTTTTGTATACCCCATAAAGTATTTCAGTCTTCTTGCCTTTCAACATTAAGCCGACAGACAGTCGGTTGTGCTATGTAGTAGTACGGAAAAGCAAAAAAGGTCTTTCTACTGATATACATGGTTCCCACTTTACTCGGTGTAGCTAAACTTCTCCTTTTCTTTTTATTTTCCAATGCCGGGTTTAATGCTTCAAGGAGATGTGATGAACGAACCTGTTTGTGGGCTTGCTTTTAAGTACACACAAAGCTCGGAGGAGTACGTACTATTTTTGTTGTGCTAAAGTTGAGCTGAGTGGTGGATAAGTACAAAGTAACGTGTTTTTGTGAGCATGCACTCGCTTTTCCTTCACTCCTTTCCTCACATCTTTACTATGATGCAGATGCTGCAACAACCACCGACCACCACATACACAACACATAAGACTGATGCTGGGAAAATATGGGATAGGGTGAGTTTTACATTTTTACGGTGGTGGTGGTTGCTCTTTTAGTCTGGTGGAAATGCTGGTAGTGGTCATACAACAAGTCGTGGCTTACTACTGCGTTGATTACGATTTCATTCCTTTGATGCAGATCTTCATTAGTTTTATGTTGCCAATAATTTTTGCTATTCTTGATTTGACCTTGAGGAGTAAATCCTTTTTTTAAAATACTTTTGTAGCTACGTTTTGCTGGCGTGGTTTATACCGCTGTCCTGTAACGTATAACGATTGGATTGAAACTTGTTTCAAAAGTTTTTATGAAGTATTATTTTGGGAAACACCTATTTCTTAAATTATATTGTTTTACCTATTATACCTTTTCGTAAGCTGAAGTGCTATCTCAACAGCTTACATTATCACTCATGTCAAAAAACATTCGTCTTATCATAAAAGACTCAACAAAGGTACTATCCTCCACTTCTTTGTAATAATGTGACAGGAACTACATAAATAGGTAATGAATTATGATTAGATGATAGTGCATGCCTACCATCCATTGTTGTGCTATTGATTTGAATGAAAGTGAGCAAGCACGCATGTAACGCTGATATTGACATGTTGTATAGGTATATAAACCTATCATAGCTTAAAACACAGAAATGCTATATTTTATCCTAAAATAATGTATTCATATTTTGAAATTTCACAGCTTCACAACAATCTACTGCCATCAACCAACAATAATGGAAATATATACGGGATAATAGTATTCGTTTAAAGAGAAACTGAAGCCAGCCACACTTACATTCTTCTCTCATTTCTTTTTAACGCTTCTAACAAACAAGCCACGTACGTATGGATGCATGCATGCATGCATGCCAAAGCCTCTATTGTAAAGTTTTACTGAGCAGTCTAAAAGAAAAGGGGAGATGACGTTTTTGGCATCGAGGAAACAATGAGATCACTCAGCCATGCCGTCATAAATTTATCCAGTCGATTTTTGCCATAAGTTTCTAAAACTTCCTCCATCGCTCTCTCTCTCCCGCTCACTCACACACTACATACAATACACAATACAAAATGCAATGTTAAAACCAAGCAATACTACAACTAGCACTAGATAATATATCAAAAAAGTGGCCGTGTGTAGCTTAGTGAATGGCAATAATAATGCATACCCTCATTGTGTACATTTTCGTTACTTGAACACTTTGTTCTTGAAGTCTCTGCATATATTT
>JAHZNG010002785.1:0-19784 GCA_027744375.1 Orchesellides sinensis
TATATGTATGGCATTCACACAACATATTTAATTAATTATAAATTATTTCAAAATATGTTATATAATTCCCCGCACTCAAAAACGTATTATTAGTTTAAAACAATTTAATGAAATGTATTAAATTGTTTAGTGATTCTGGATATAAAAACAAACTGCCACAAATTTAAAATAATGTATTTTATAAAATCAATTTTTCAAAATCTAATTTTGACTGAATCATATGTAAAAATATATGTGCTTCTTCTTCTTTTGATGCAATCAATAATCAATTTAATCTTCGGTTAATTTTACATTCCAGAATAACTTAATTATATAACTCACGTGCATACAAAAATGAACCAACTCAAAAAAAAAACTCATGATTTTTCCCCCACAATAAAAAACCGTTAATAATTTGAAATTAATTAATATAATCACACTTACATTAACAACCATGTTAGTACTAGTAGCTGATTCACCACCAACATCAAACTCACAAAACTCCACACCACCGAGGTTCTCCTCCACCTCATTATTATCATCAACGATTCCTCCTCCAACAACAACATTATCCCTCATCATCCTCAAGTGATCCAACTCAAGATTCCCACTAGGTTCAGGTGACCTCATCATGGTAGTTTGACTATCATCATCATCATTAGCTACATCATCCTTACTGTTACTCATCCCCCAAACAGTAGATTGATCAAGAACATTATTAGTCGTAGTAGTTATCCTATTAATCTCTTGATCACACTCAATATCGTCAAAGTAATCAGATTCAAAAGCACTACTCCGATGATGATGATTATCATTCTTACTATTAAACATGCTTGAATCCACTTGTGTTTGTATTAGTTCTTCTTGATTAAGTAGCATTATTCTTGACGCTTCTTTTTCTTCTTCTTCTTCTTCTCCATCATCATGATCATCATGATCGTTATTATGAAACGTTTCAGTTAGCGCATGCGTTTTAGTTAGCACTTTCTCGTTTTCTATTAGTGTTGTGAATTGATGATGATGTTGATGATGATGAATTTCGTCGTGTATTATTAATCCATGCGTGTTATTAATAATTGATTGATGATTATTTGGGTTTGGTTCTTGTTCTTGATCATCATCATCATGTTCGTTTTTATTACTTACGGTTGATGATTGTTTGAATGATGACGAGGAGTTGTTGGTGATTGATTGTTCGTTTGTTGACATGATGATGATGATGCCGGAAACGTTTTTTTGGTTTATTGATCTGTATTTTTAGAAATTAAAACAATTAATGATTTCGATTTAGTTTTTAAATTTTGATTTTTTATGTCTAGTTTTAGGATATTTTAAAATAAATCCGTAAAAGTACAAAAACCTTTTAATAGATTCTTAACTATATTCTACATGAAAGTACATATGAACATTGAATAAACAATAGTTTAAGTATTGTAGTTTGCATGTTCAAAATAATTATTGTGAATTAAATAGTGTATATAAAGATAACGAAATTTTTGCATCAATTTGTAAATTTAAAAAAGATCTAAAACACCTCCTTATTGCTTTTGGGGTTTTGTCTGAAACGAATGTAGTACCCTTAAGAATCATTTTTACACATATATACCAAAATAAAAGTCTCCTATTATTTCCTGTAATTGATTGATCAGTTAAGTAAAATAATAATTAAATTACACGATACGAAATAGTCAGTATGAGTCATGAATGACTATTTAACTTTTTATCCATTATCTACGTAATGCTTATAATACATACATATACGACGATATTATACGCTTTATAAAAAGGGAGACAAGAAAGCACAATAATACAGAATGCAACTTATAAACAATTTTCGTTTAAAAAAAACCTGTAATTAACTACAATGACTATAAATACACAATAATCATAATGATTATTATTTTACTCTCATATAATAATTATATATATATTGTGTGCATAAACTATTTAATGTGTGCATTCATTCGATATATATAACTTTAAATAAAACTTTTAAAACTGTCAAAGTACTTTATATATATACCAGTTTGTGTACTGAAACAATTCACTTTTTATTGTATGCACGTTTGTATTTAAATACATGAAAGCATTTTAATGTAAAACGGTACTTTCGTAAGATTTAAGATTTTTACTGTGTGAAAGTGAAATTTTTTTTTCATAACTTCCTTGTTCGTAATACTTGTGTACGACGATTTTTTAAATACATTATTTATTTTTCTCATACACAGAGTTAGATAACGTAGTATATATATTTAAATTATAATAATGTAAAAATTTCTTTCCTCCTCTGTGATTAAATTTTTTGAAAAATTAATGTTTGATTTATAATGAAATATTATACCTGCACTTTAAACTCTTGTTGAAATTTTTTTTAAACTGATTTTTCTTTTTAAAAACACGGACAATATGCAGTCAAATAACACAAAAACTCCCTTGAATTGGAATAAACACAATGTTCCGATTTTGTAAAACACTACTACTACCACCACGTACCACAAAGTCACGTAACCCAAAAGTCCCGAACTATGTAAGTAAATACTAATGCGCAAACGCATCAACGACTCTTCGTATTAAAGTACTAAAAAAAAAGAAGAAGATAATATAGGTTTTTGACACCAAAAGGAAAAAGAAGGAGGAGAAGAGCTTCAAACCGATGAATCACCGACGTTTTAGAGAGAGAAAAAAAAACATGGAAGTGATTTTAGACTGATTCAGCAGTGGATTTAAAAAAAAAAAGTATATAGACTCGTTGCTTGAAATGATGCTTTTTTTTGAGTGCGTGGGATGTTGGTACATGCATATAAATAATATACGATATGTTTGTTCCAGAGAGAAAATGAAAAAGGCTAAAGAACGATAATGATGATGAGATTGGTGTGTGTGTGAATGTTCTGAAGAATCTTTTCTATGAGTATCATACGTATATTTTGAAATTATTTTTAGAACTTTGGGTTGTTTGGATGTGTGCCATGATTTATTTTTTTTTGGAGGGGGTTATATAGTTTCAAGAATTATTTACTTAATGAATATATAGAGAACATAATAATATAACTGATAAATTTTTAAATAGTTTAACAAATTCATGTTAAACTACTTTGCTGTAACGGCTAATACTGAAAGAGGGTTTACAAAAGTAACCCCCAATATGTATATCCAGTTTTTGGAATAATTGGAATGCAGAAAATAACATACACATTATCATATGAAAAGAATTTTCTTGTTTTTTGGAGCAGATATATACTACGAGCATGCTATGGAATAAAAATTCTATGAGTGTACAAAGACAATCCAAAAGAAGCGTTCTCATTTTTTGTGCATTCTTTCGTTTTTTTTTCTGCAAGCAAAGAAGAAGAAGAATGTTGAAGCAACATTCATATATGGAAGTTCCAAAATCATGACATTTACTCACATGCGCACACAAGTCGTTTTTATACGGATTCATGAAATGACTCAAAGAACTTATAACGTTGAAATCCAATTATATATAATCGAGTGTAATTAAATTATAAAACTTACAATTATATGTATAAATTCTCCAGCGACGCTAGCTAATAATCCTCTTCTTTAAACAATGATAAAATCACACGACACACAAATATAAATAAACCACAAATTTTTTCCGTTTAAAAATGTTAATATTAATAATTAATGGCACAAAAAAACACTAAATAATGATATCACGAGTTAAAAAAAACTTTTTTGATCTTCTGTCTTTCCGAAGTAGTAGTAGTAGTAGCAGTAATATTTAAGCAATCCCGTATCAAGTCCTGTTACAAACTAGTTACAAAAAAAATTGCATTACAATAGGTAATTCGTAGACTTGACGTTTTTTTATATATATGCTTCTTCTTCTCGTCTTATTGTCAAATATGCAAAAAAAACACGCTATATAATACTCTTCTGTAATACATACACACTTTCAAAAAAAAAGAACACTACTACGTAATGTTAGATAACAATTTGTTTCTCTTTCAAATACAAGAAGATATTTTCACATTGATAGGAAGAGGAGTATTTCGCATGTGTAATATAGTGTTCTCTCTGAACTTCAAATCAGAAATTATCATGTACATATATATAACGTGTATGTATAATATTTTTTTAAATAGAGTTCAATAACACATAGGATAGAGAAGAATCAATTTTTTTTTGTTTCAAATAATCCTTGCATGTAAATCCTTGCAATACTTTTTACTGTGATTTCTTTTTATATGTTGATATAATGTATGTATTTTTTTTGAAAAACCGGTCAGTAGTTAGTTTATATGAGATTTTGTAAAAAAAAAAATTGTCAACCGGTTATATACCCAATTCTTCTCCGGTATATATATACTACAATCATGGGGGGATAATAAAATCTCTTTTCGGGTCTAGTAGTAATAATACACCTTGACAAATAACGCTCTCTAATGTATCTGATTTTCAAAACTAATACTTGGTTTGGCGAAAACTAATCTAAATATGTGTTTTTTTTTTGTTGCGAATATATACATCGTGTGTATGCGCTTTTGTATATAAGGGATGATGATGATATCCTGTGTGTTCGTGTTCGTGACTCTTCTTCAATTTCATCAACCCCTTTTTTTTCTTTCATCATCGTTCTTCTCTCTGTTCAATACATGAGGGGATGCTTGCTGGTGGTGCATTTTTTTTTGATGATTCTTTTGTACACAAAAGTATGCAATACACCGTAGTATTATATGTTCAAAAAAAAAAAAAAAAATTCCTAAGAGTTCATCGATGCACACAACACACACACACACATATACAAGTCATATGTATACGTAATATGTTGTATATATGTATAAAAAGTTGTAAAAATAAAAAGAAAACTTGTCTACCAACAACCATAATAATAATAATGTTGATGATAAAAAGAATATATACATATATAAGTTCAATGCACCTAGTAAAAAACACTAGAAGATGCAGTTTTTTTGTTTGTCACTATAAAAAACACCATACATATTTACATGCATGCATATAGATTAAAAATATATTGTGTTAGTTAAAACATATATTTATTATTGCACAATGTAATTTATAATACCGTTAAAATATGTTTTACTAATTCTATTTATACAAACAGGTCTAAAACACACGTAATATATGGCAGCTGCGACATTTAAATTTAAAAAAAAACAAACATATAATATACAAAATAATGATTATCTTAATTGATGATGAGATTATTATTTTTGGTTTTAAAAATAAATTAAAAAATAAAACTGATTTGGTGTTGATGATGATGATGTATAATTTAGTCTTATCCTACACGTCGTCAAATAATCCACGAGGTGGTGGTGGTGTAGCAGATGATGATGATGATTGGTAGTAGTTATATCTGGATCCTATACCACCTGGTGATGTAGTATTATTGGTAGGTGGGGATGTTCCGTATACTCTAACTCTGTTTGATGATGAGTCTTCGATAAGTACACGGGAGTAGTAAGAGTCTTCGTCTGTGACTAGATTATCGTTGTTTGGGTCTTGTTGATTCATGTTTGTTGTTGTTGTCGTGTCTGTTAGGTTACGTAGGTTTTCGGCTAAATATTTGAAATTATTTTTGTTTATCATTTTATTGGTTTTTTATTAGTATTATTATTTTTTGTATATATGTGTATACCTGCAACGTTAGCAGCGTCTGCAGCACTATGCATCATTCTTCTTCCACCGGCGGTGTATTTTCGACCTCCACCTCCTGAACTGTTTTCAATGTTTCTCAATCTTCGTCGTTTTTCTACAAACACACATATTCGAACGATAATTTAAATTATTAAACCATATTAGGTGCATATCAAAATCTGAAAGCATTTAAATAAGAATTTAATAAAAAAGAGCTAAAAAAATATATATATTCACACAGATATACTTACCCCTTGCAACAAGTTGCCCACCCTCACTAACCAACTCAGCAACGATATCATCATCAGGTAAGAATTGTTGGAATCCAATAGTGTTAAGAAGCCGGGATCCAACACGGAACCAAGTTAGTAACGCGATGAGAAGTATCCCTATTGGGAAGTATACGTTGAATCCGTCTGAGATCAGTGTTATCACGTCCATGTGACCCATTACTTCGGTGTACGATGTTTCCAAGAGATCACGTGAATGGATCACGTGAGAGTCCAAGTGGAATAATGATAGGGTGTTGAGGCAGAGTGGTGGGGTTAGGCGACAGAGGAGCCTTAGTCGAAATGTAAAAAAAAAAATATTATTGTACACATTATCAATATTTGTACGTTAAACAAAGGGCGTTTAGAACTACTTTAAACTCAATAACTACTCCAAACGCAATATTCCCTAAAAATTAAAAACCCGATATAAAATAAACATTTACAAAAAAAAACACTCACATTCCAGCAAATATAAGACTGTACTCATCAGTCTGATGATTAGTAGATAAGTAGTAAAAGTTGAAAATCCTGATTTTGAAAATAGTGTAGAACGCACAAGTAGCCATGTACGCTATCGTGATTGTACAGAGTAATTCCATTTGAGGGTATGCTGATCTTGTGCTGTTGAGAAGTACTGCGAAGATACTTAGTACTGGTGACTGGTTGAAAAATGTTACTTCTGACCAGATTATTGTGAATGAGAGGGTCCAGCATATGATACTTAGGAGTTTTAGAATGTAGTTGTGGAGGATGCAGCGGGTGAACCATTCTGGTTTTTTTTTTAATGAAAGAAGAAGTTGATTTTAAGAAAACAAATTACATAATAATAATATTTTTTTTTCTGCATAATGAATTCAGTAAATAGTACTAACCCAAACTGTTTGGAAGATGTCTCCAAATTGAGTTTGAAGGTAGGTCAACAGTATGCTTAAAAATTCTTACTGCTGATGTCCTGTTTCTCTCGACGTCTTCTAGGTAGATCGCATGTGTTATTGCTCTTTCGTACTGGGTTTCTACATTTAGTAAAAAATATTATTATTAAACTTCATAACGATTTGTAAAATTGCTAAACATTTGTACATATATGTAATACCCACCAGTCCTATGATAAGCCTGAAGAGCCCTCTTAACATTCCTATGAAGCTTAACAAGAAGTTTTTCGTTCACCTCATTGATCGCCTCATTCACACGTCTCCTCGCCATTTTCTCTCTGAATTCTGGAGGTAACGTGCTCACGATTGTTTGTAGGTTGTTTGCCAAGTCGTGGGGTAATGAATTTGTGCTCTTTACACATAGCTGGAGTGTCTATTATAATAAAAGCAAAAAAAAATAAATAAATGATTGTAAAATTTACGACAAAAAATTGGCACACAAGTAAAACAAAACACAATGAAATTCAAACCTCAATAACATCATCAATCCCTTCCTCAGCACTACTCCTTTCTCCACTCAATTTCGCAACTTTAAAGTACGCCACATCCAAATTCCGACTTCCAAACGAACTCGAATACAACGCGTTCGGAACACTCTGATGGTGGGACGTATGATGGGGGGGTTGTGCATTGTTGTGCATTATCTGGAATTATGTTGTTCGTTGAGTTGTCTACAGTAATATTCGTAGTAGTTGTTGTTGTGTTCAGGTTTTTCAAGCATTGGCGGTAGGATGTCTACAATAAGAGAAAACAAATAATTATTAGTATTAAATAATAGATTTAAACACGAAATATAATAAAAATGTGTAAATTTGTTTTATAAAAAATCATCCCCCCTCCCCTCCCTTACCCCAGATATATCAATAGGCAACACGAATACAAACACAAAGCTGAAGTACCAAGCGACAAGGACTGACAGCGTCACGACAATGTGGTGCTTGTACCAATTACCATACTGGAACAAGATGAACGACGCTAAAAGGAACGTCGTTATCAAGTCTATTCCTAGCTGCCAGCTTGACATATTTCGAAATGTGTTTTTATTTTTTAGTTAGTCTTTTTTTTAGTGTACATTTACTACGACGTTTTGTGATGTAATAATATGTTTGAGGAGGATACTTGTTTTATTGATTTTTTTTTATACTTTTGTGTGTCGCGGGAGTTTGTCGGGGAGTTTTGAGATTTGAGAATGTTATAATGGAGGTTTGTGTTTTGTATTAGTAGGAGGATGATGATGATGGAGTTAATTGGAGGAGTACAATGAATGTTTGATGGAAGAGAGTTTGTATGTGTGCGTTATGTTATGTGCGTTGCGGAGAAACTTTTGAAGAAATAAAATTGTAGCAGCAACAAAATAGCAAATTAAAGTGATACCACACGAAGACACATTTTTGGTTTGTTTGACTAAATTGAATAAGAAAACGAGAAAGATTAGAAATGATTAGGATGAAAAGATTAGAAATGTATATTTGCTGACTCATTTGTGGTGTGATAATGCTTTGTATGACAATTTTGAGGCTATATTTATTATATAACCAGTCAACTTTTACTCGTTCACTATATTTGCATTGTTCATATGAAATTGACATAAACCTTTGTTCTCAAGATACCCTAGTGTTGAACTGGTGATACCCTAATTCAGTAGTGAGGAATAGTTGATAAAGTACCTAAATATAGTCTTCTTAGAAAAGATATTTATGGAGTGCATGATCGTAGCACATAAAATAATATTCCAGAGGAATACTTATAATATGAAGTATGACGACGCTAGCTTACACAATGAGTAGTAGTTGGCGTGAAAATGCAAACGAATTACACTATTATCATGAATCATTATCTCTGATTTCTTAGAGTACTATATCAACCCAAATTCCCTAGTATAAACACTATACAAATATATATCACAAAACAATATCACATAAATCAATAATACTAATAAATTTCACGTTTATTATTATTATGAATATATTATTCAATAGAAGTATACAATAAAATATCTGGCAACAAATCTACTACACGTTGTGTTCCTACATAAAAGTGTTACATTTTTATATTTAAGAAGGAAAGAAAACAATAAATTTTTATGCAATATTATTAATATTCATATTTTTTTTTATAGACAGCACATTTTTTTTTTCACGCTGCTGAGCGTTCAAACCTTCCAGATAAATTTTTTTTTTCTTTAAAAACAATAGTTCCCGTTAATATACTATATATACCCTCTCTGCTCCCAACAACACGATACTATTACACCAACGTTTTTATGCCCTCATCATGATATTAAGTATACATAATCAAAATAAGAGAAACGGTTCATGTTTTTTTACACATTACCACCACGAATAACAACAATAACAAGATGATTCTCATCCTTTCTTTCCATATCATGTTCACTAATCCCAGGACATTGTTTCTTCAACAGCTCAAAGCTAAACGCACAAGGGGGGAATGCGTAAAGCACTCCAGTTGTTGTGGGATCTTTAGCTACCGCGAGGGAGATGACTCCAGCTGCTTCTTTTTGTTTCAGGTAGGAAACTAGATTTCGGAGTGGACGGGACTGGAGGGCTGTGGAAGAATTTTGAGAGTCCTCGTCGTGATTTGCTCGGGTTGGGGATGCGTTGCTTGTTGATGTTGAGGAGCATGGGAGGGCTAGGAATACTCCGTGGTGGGATGAGGTTGAGATTCTTTTTAGAACGTCGTCTAATTTGCTCTACAAGAATTTTTTTTTATAAAAATTTTTTGAATGTTAATAATTATTTACGTAAATATATGGATTAAATGTGTGGTATGGTAAACATTATTATTACCTGATCAAGTCGTAGTCTCTGAGTGATACGAAGCTGGTTCTTACACTCTTCGTCCTTCATTAGTAATTCGATTCCTTCAAAGTCTCCCTCAGT
Organism: Orchesellides sinensis; assembly: GCA_027744375.1. Taxonomy (NCBI): domain Eukaryota; kingdom Metazoa; phylum Arthropoda; class Collembola; order Entomobryomorpha; family Orchesellidae; genus Orchesellides; species Orchesellides sinensis. The sequence goes on from JAHZNG010002785.1 coordinate 9,709, forward strand.
TAAATACAGCCTAAATGACAAATATAAATTATATTTAGTTTTCAAATCGAATTGAAAATAAAATTATAATCAACTGTATCTTACTTTGAAGGAAAGCTGCTATTTTTAAGAATCAAAGCCCCATTCCAGCTGACCCCAACTTTTCTAGGAATATCGTGAATAGATTTGATCCCACTCAATCCACCCATACTAGAACTCTTCACAGACTCGTTATCAGACTGACCAGGACTAGTACAGGCCATGTCAGTTCCTCCAGAATGTGTAGATCCAGGACCACGGGGTTGAACGTTTGCCTCGTTTCTACCTGATTCGCTTCCACAGCCTGACATGTCGTCTATATATGCATAATTTGATTATTAGTATTTTTATTACACAACAACCAAAACAAACATTTAGGTTAAATTAACTCACCAGCACTAGCATTATTAGCAGACCCAGGTCCAACATCTCTAACATCCCGATCATACTCCCGTTTTCCTAACCCAGGTGTATTATGAAGATGAGACCCAATAGGTGGGCTAGCAGCGTCAGCGAAATCAGTCCTGATCCGTTTGTCAGGTCCACCTAGAGGATAACCCCTCATGTCTTTGACTGCAGCTTGTGCAGCATCAATAGTCTCGAACGTAATGTACGCGTACGGTTCTCCTTTAATCCATTCAATCTTCTTTATTGATCCGAATCTGTCAAATTCTCGTTCAAGCATTGAGGATGTTGTCCAGTCTCCTAGTCCTCCTATCCACATTTTTGTTGTTGGGTTCACTTTACCATAGCCTATTTTGCACTGGAATTTTCCTATGTACTGGCCTGATAACTCAGATTTTGCTCTATATAGGAATTTAAAACAATGATAATTTATTATCATTTAACCTGACTTTCTTGTAGCATAAACAATAATAATTTAATTGATGAAAAAACTATTTTTGTTAAACTAACCTGGCAGCCATATCAAGATTAACAAACCGGACGAAAGCATACGCATTCCCAGTCCCAGGAGGAGGACGTTTAATATCAATGTCCTCAACAGTCCCATATCTCCCAAAGATCCTCCTCAACTCCTCATCAGTAATGTTAACCTCAAGATTTCCAGCAAACAACGTCCTTGTAGCTAAAGGATCATCCTCAGGAGAAATATGGTGCAAATAGTTTGGAAACTTGTCCTTTTTATTTTCATATCGTGGTGGAGCGTTTGGTGGTGGAAGAATGTGTGGTGGTCCACCATGATGGTGATGAGGTGGTTCCATGTGGTGATGGGAGACGTAGTGGTGTGGTGGTCCTCCTGGAGGGCCATGGTGTGGGCCTGGAGGTGGCGGACCTCCAGGTGGTCCATGGTGAGGTCCTGGGGGACCGTGATGGTGTGGTGGTGGAGCTCCTGGAGGGCCTGGAGGTGGTCCGTGATGATGATGCTGGGCGTGTGGTGGTGGGCCACCTGGTGGCGGGCCTCCTGATGATGCACCTCCTCCTCTTGGAGCGTACCTATAAAGTTAATTTGTTTATTTTAATCTTGAAATAATTATTTAGTTGAGAAGTAAAATAATGTAAGAAATGATTGTCGTATAAGAACTAAATTTCACTAACCTTGAGTAATGAGGTGGATTTCCACCCATACCACCTCGATTATAATCATTCATAGGATGATGATCTCGTCCTCCACCCCTATAATCCCTGTAATGCATTGGTGGTCCTCCACCAGGGGGTCCAGGTGGTGGAGCCATAGAAGAAGATCCACCTCGTCCTCCTCCACTGTCATACCTATCGTACCTGTTCGAATGGTGGTGATCTGGATCTCCTCCACCTCGCATACCTCTTGACGATGAGGGTGGTGGTGGGCCATCGTATATCGGGGATCTACATATATACACACATATACACGTTACGTTTTGTTGTTGTTTTGATGTTTTGTACATTTTTAATACGCATTATAAATTATAAATCATTTTTGAAATGACACTTAATTAACTTAGTATGTTGCATCCACTTACGTTTGAATACGATTTTTATTGGATCGTGGAACATGCACGTGTGTGTTACAAACTTAATAATTTAGAAATGCAAGTAGTGTTGCGTCTGTGTATGTATATTTACACCTAGTTCACCTGATCTTTTTCACTTTTCACACAGAAACAAACCCCAAATCTGATTATTGCTGGAGTGACATTTTTGAAGTATCACAGACGACAAAAACTGATTGACTCATTGAACATCATAAAGTAGAAATGACGATGTGAACAGACGCAATTATAAGGCAAAGCACATCTTTGGTTGTTTCTTTTTTTTTTTTGGTTAATAACCCTGATGGATAAAATGATGATGATGATGATGAAGAGAAAAACTTAGGAACTATAATGGATATTTTATTAGTGAAGAAGAGAACACGTAATACACGAATATGTAACTAGACCACATTTAAAAGAGAGGAAGATGAAAAAGGGCACTTTTTTTCGTGGTTTGTTTGTGAAACAACTTGTTTTTTAGAGAAAGTGAAGATAGTATTATTGAAGAGATTCTTTTTTTTTTGAAAGAATTAACTAAAACTACTAAAAGTTATTTAATTTGTACGCATAACATATATACTATTTGTTTACGATTTACACACAATAAGTCTGTTCACTACGCCACTAATATATATTCCTATAGTTTTTGAAGTACTTAAAATTCTATCAGGTTTTTCTTTGTAATTCATCAGGTGCTTGATTGATAATGGTTAAAGTTTGTTAGATAAAAATAATTGGAGTATTTTTGCGCATGCTCAACTCCAAAGATATATATATTCAAAAGTGACTAGAGACCCTAAACTTAACCTGATGTTCAAAATGTATATTTGATATCACAAGATTTCTAATATAACTTTCCAGCAATGAACATCACTTGAAATACATACATACGGTTCCGCAAAAAGATCAATATACAGACTTTCCTTTCCTTTTTCTGTATTCCAACAAAACTTGATCATGAGCGCCCAAAAAAAGAAACTTGTTATTAACTCAATATCAAGAAACTCATCCAGAAAAAATATGTTGCTGCACGAGTAATGACGAAGATGTAGATTATTTGAGAGCACTTTACAACTTCACACGCGTTAATACTTCCTCTTTTTTTTGAACACCATATCACTAACAATCAATATACTGTCACGAAAATAACCTTTTCTCCATCACATATAAACTCTAAAACATACAAATACCAAAAATCTGTTTTTTCTCCAGCACATCCACAAGTGAACTTTCCTATACACTAATAACCCTCAAACTATCTTGTCAAAAAACAAAAAAAAAAAATGCCTGCCATTCCTTTTGCTGGCATACCTGTCTCCTACAAAATCCTAAATTGCGTAAACTAACATAATTACACACATTTAAAACTTTGATGCAAAATTTTACATCTTTTAGCTGCTACACACTTTTGCAAAAGGTGTTAATTGAAGCGGTAGAGAAGAGAACTTTTTTTTTTTAGCACGTGGTGAGATCAAAACTAACTCTTTTTTTTTGTCTTCCTATATACATAACATTCACATTCACATCATCATGATGATCAGAGAAACTAATAATTTACAACAAACTATACATCCTAAAAACATATTGTATGCAATCTGCTGCGCGTCTGCTTCCTCATCCACTATAAACACATGTATTATCACAACAAGAAGAAAGAATCATGATTTGGTATATGAAGAAAAATATGCCATTTTTTAACAAACACGCAAGAAGATGCGTTAATAATTCACAAGTGTTTAAACTTGACCGACCACGTAGTAGTAGCACGTTTATTAACACATGCGGTAAAAATAAGCGATATATAACGAACGCTGATGATTGATGATGATGCGCGATAAATAGATATATAGAGAGAACAACCTCAAAACACTTCTGTTTATGAACTTTTTTATGCGCAAAAATTGATGCAGAGAGACAGATTTTTAAAAGAGCTCACCACGATACAAAAAAAAAAAATAATAATAAAAACCAACCACGATCACGAAATAACGGTTTGTGTTTTCCCAAAACTACATAATCACCACGAATCAATAATACGCCCACGATTTAAAAAACTTTTTGTGATGATGATAAAAAAAAACTTGCCACACTACTACTTACAAAAAAAACGGAACCACACTTTTACAGTATAATAAACCATTTTTTTTTCTCTCTCTTACACACTTTCCCCATCAAAAGCCAAAAATTAATATTATCATCATCATCATACCTCCGATAATAGTGATAATCATAATACCTCCGACTACTGGAACCAGCACTATTCCCTCCAGCATAATACTTGTCTCCACCACCACCACCACCACCAGCATAGTGATCTTTCGGCGACGGAGCAGTTCCATGATGATGACCACCACCTGCACCACCTCTCGTATTATTATAACTTGGAGGAAGACTCTCGTACGCTGCTTCAACCATAACGGGCTTGTCGTATATAATAATCCTTGACTTGGAGTGCTTGGCGTCTCTCGCGTCCTCGTAACTCCTAAAGTACACGTATGCCACTCTCTCGTCTGGCTCGTGCACTACTTTCACGCTGATATCTCCAAACCGTTTGAATTCTCTGTACAGTGTGTCTCGAACCACTTCGTCGGATGCCTTTGGGTGAAGGGATGAGATACACAAGACCTTGTATGGGTACGGCTGAGATGACGCTGGGGCTGGTGCTGACGATGATGACGTTGTTCGACTGCCAGAGGAGAATTTGTTTTTATAATAACTTTTTTTTTTAAAATAATTTTTGACGTCACTTCACTTAATATTTCCTTTAAAACACTCTATGATTTGAATCTAAACTGGAAAAACTAGACTAACAAACACTGATTGATTTTTAAACTACTTTGATTGAATTTGAATACAAGCCACTGATTTGTTTTGATTGAAAATATACTTTTTTTTTTGTAAAGAAAAAAAAAACGGAACACTAAAACAAACAAAAAATAACAATTTTAATTTCCTTACCCATCTTTGTAGTTACCACGGTACCCATCATAATCCCTTGACCTAGCAGGCGGAGGACTTGCTCCTCCACGTGCACCACCAGCCCTACCCCCAGCATTCCGATGACTACTGGAGCTTGACCTGTGGTGATGATGATGTGACGAAGACGAATGGTGATCCCTTGACGAGCTATGATGTCTTCGTGAAGATTCAGTTCCGTTATTTGGGGAATTTGCCCCGTCGTCACTGCTCCCGTCGTTTAAATCTCCATACCTTCCTAGTGTGCTTGACCTCGAGCGCTTACTCATTGAAGGAGGTGGAGGGCTTGAGGAACTACTGTCAAGTCGGTCACGTTTCATTACTACTGATGATTAGTTATAACGTGGTTGTTTGTAAATATAGTTAAGTTTTTTTTTAAATTGGTGTGAATATTTAACACGCGGGATGATTAGTTTAGTGCTTCTTTTCTGATTTTTGGGTGCTTTTTTTTAATATAAAAAAAAACGAATACCCAACAAGTTGAGGAGTGTTTTTAAATGTTTTTCAACATGGATGCTTGAAATAGTGCTTTTTTGTGTGGAGGATGAATAAATGCTTGTGTATTTGAGACGTTTTTAGTTGTGTTTTTTTTGTCAATGATGATGCGTTATATGTTATGTGATGGTTTGTATAGATAGGATTGAATTGTTGTGTGGAAGGGATAGGTGAATTTGGTATGGTGGTGGGTGGTAAGGGGTGTGGAAGTTAGTATTTAGTTTGTGCCTTATGTGGGTGGGGTGTGTGTGTGTTGTGTATACTTACTGTGTTATATTGATTGTTATACATATTGTGGGGTATTGTATTGGTATTTATGTATGGATAAGTTAAGTATATGTATATAATGCGATGAAGAAGGCCAACGACCTACTGGACCAATAAGGAGTGAGTATTTCTAGTTGTGAGATAGAGTGTAGTAGTAGTACAAAAGGGTATCTTTTTTATGTATTATGGGAGTAGTGTATCATTCAATCAAAGGAGAATTTTATGAGAGTGTATTACTTGTATTACTGGTAGATGAGAAATAGTATGTGGTGTGTGAGTAAAGAGTACACGCGATATTGTGTTGGTATTGAGTAATATTGTGTACTCTTTAGTTATTTTGGTATGAAGATTAGTTATTTTGGTATGAAGATTGCTAAGTCGACGAGTTTATGATTGGTAAGGAGTACATACGACAGTAATCCTAATAAAAAAGCTTTAAAAAAAGAGACTAGCAGAGGGAGCAAGCAGAAGCCATCTACCATATGCTTAATAAAGTACATTGGAAACATTTAAATAGGTGAATACTTTCATTGGTAGGGAGCGCTAGCATTGATCATTGTTTTCTTGCAGTTGTTTTAGGCTTGTTTTATTTAAAATAAACCCGACAAACAGGCTATAGAGACTTGCGATTTTTGAGGATTTTTGAAATTCTGACAAAAGATTTGGTTTCTTTAGGAAAAAAATGGAACCTAAATCATGCATTAGTTACATAAAATAAATTCGAAATCGTAACGGTAAATTTTGAGAGTTAGTTGCCCATTTTTTTCAGTAGTTGCAACTTGGTTTAAGGTTCCGTTAGCCGAAAACAGAATGTCAAAAATGAACTCATTTCAAAAGTTTTGGCCAAATAACTTGTTTTTCAAAATCTGACACTGGATTCTTCATTATGATGAAAAATGGACCATAGATTATGTGCTTCATGCGTATGCTGCTATAACATATTTTTGAAATCGTACTATGAGGTGAACTCTGTAAAGAGTCGGTCCTTGAAGGAAAATCATGATATTTGATGCAGAGTATGTGCCATAAGAGCCCATGGTAGATGAGTCATATTTTAAATTAACAAAGGGTACTGTGAAACTCAGCTTCCATGACATTCTTATGGTAGTTACTCTTTATTTATGATTCTGAATTTTCCCTAGTATTTGCCAACAGACTATAACGGTTAAAATGTACCCGTTAGTGACCATCTCAGAACTCATCCAAGCCATTTGCATTGGGAACCCATTGCAAAAAGAATTTTTTGAAAAATTTGAAAACTGCGCTTAAGAGAGCAGACACCGGTACCACCATGAAATTTAGTTGTCATGTATTATACACTTTTGCTATAATACATGACCTCGAGCGGTACCATTCTTAATACTTGCGAAAAAAAAATTGCAAGTAATAAACAAGAAATCTGTTAAAACGCTTCAAAATTCTTTGAAAACCCGAGATATAATAATTATTTTTATTATTGTTCGTATTTAAGGGCATAAATACTTAACGATTTGATTATTACACTCATTATAATAGTTCGCACCATTATCGTACAATATAATATGTACCTAAAAACATCAAGGGCATATATAGAAAAAACACTTATAACAATAATTTTTTTAAATCTTTTTTTTAAAGTACCTCAACTTTCACACACACACACACACACGACAACAAGTTATTAATTATAACACTGAACCACGGTTTATATATAATCTAAAGATTCTAAATTTTTTACTGATATTCTGTTTTTTAAAATGAACAATCGTGATGATCTAACTATTACTTTTTTTTTACAAAAAAAAAGCATATCTCAGGGTTTCTTTAAATTTTTTCAAAACAGATTAACAACCTGAGAGGATAGCCACAATTACACACATACATACGAATTTATATATATGTACTAAAAAATTTTAACACTTAATTGTTTATTATGTAGTATACAAAAAACTTGTGGACCTAAATATAAATAATTTATTTATATAATACGAATATATGTTTTTCATTTCTTCTATTGTATTGTCATGATTCTTCTTTTTTTTACATATTCCTTAGAATAAGATTGTTAAAAAATTTTGTTTTATTTTGGAAGACTTGTTTATTTTATGATGATGATTTATGATGATGATGATAATTTTCATCCTATACATATATAGTAAAACTCGTCGTTGAATTAATCTTATAAATTAAAAATCGGGTACCTATATAACACACACACGCATAACAATTTAAACAACTTGTTTTTCTTTTTTGACTAGATTAATTTTACAATCCTCGTGTTTTGGTACGACATTTTGGAATGATCATAGGGTTGGTTTGGGATTTTTTTTTAATACACACTAGTTATTGTCAACACTCCAGTTATAAACGTAATTTAGTTTATAATAATATCGTGTACTGGAAGAAGAAGAAGAATAGTTATATAAAGAAAGGGGTGAAAAACGGAAAGCAAATGACATATATAACGGTTTTTTAAAACGTTTTGTTTAAAAAAAACCGTTTAAAAGATTCGTGTAGTTTCTGATATTACATTATATTTCTTATATATAGGTACTCAAAAAACGAAGGCTTCTTTGGTATGTGTTGTTGTTGTTGTTCTTTTTTTTGTGTTTTCATTCGATTATGTAATTTTACGTGTGTGGATTGTGTTACAACAATAATGTGGAGATGAGTATTAACGATATCATGAGGATGATGTTTAACGTTGTTTGGGATGATGCTCTTCCACAGTCTTCTCGTAGGTATTCCTCCTGTATTTAGATAATTTTGTACAAAAGTGAATTAAGTTAATTAGTTTTTTAAATATTGTATTGAATAATTTTTATAAAGTCGTATTCACAGTCGTCATATCAAACTTCGTAAAATTCGAAGAACTTTCATTGTTTTTTTTAGAAACAATAAAATTTAGTTCATTTTACATGTTCCTGACACTTACAAGGGACCTATTTTATATGTAGCTCAAGTTGAGATTAACCTTGTGGTGTACCCTCACGGCTAATTTAGTAGTAGTTTAAGCTCGGCTCTCACGGTAATAAGTAGTTTAATTTTATGCAAAAATTTCCAATGAAACTATACAGAAGTTGTTTTGTAGCCAACTTTGCGAAGTATACATTGAAGTGCCGTTCATGTTAGGTCTAGTTCTACGTAAGTCTGTGTACCATCTTATATTTTGTTTAAACCATAAGCATCTTACACAAGGGCCTGAGAAATTTTATTTCCAAAAAATAACTAGCCTCCATGCTAAATTTGGGGCGAATCAGATGTAACGCCAAAGAGTTTTTTAGTGATACTAAAATTGTCCCAACGCTATGAGGTTATATATATACACTCGAAGACCTGTAACTTGGCGACGGTAAATTCCCGGTTTTCAGATTCGTAATGTACGAGTGAAATTATCCCCGAAACTGTCCATATATGAGTACCTACAGCATGAGCTACATGAAAAAGGTAAACCTTGTTAGACTTTAACGAATTAAGCCATTGGTCACGATTTATAATATAAAGGAAGAAAACCTTGTGGATCAGGGAAGATCAGAGATCACTCAAATATTAATATGACCATATATAAGAATTACACTTATATGGGAATATGAAAATAACAATGAGGTTTGTTTGACGACGACGAGTAAACCCGTAAACATTAATTTTAGCGAACCCCATAAATGTAATTTTAAACATAACATATATGCGAATACAACAACTATAGCAAAGTTTGCAGAAAATAGAATATAGAAACCCATATTAACAATAAAATAAAATTCCAAATCATTTGAAATCCCTGAGTTAATTAGCGGAGTACACACATGACGATTGTTAAAATACAACAATAATGATGGCCGTGTGAACACGCCCAGTTAAAATATAAAAATTTTAACTAACCTCCGCGTTGTAGTTGATACAAACAGAAGGTCGTTTCCTGTGCAGAACAGGTTTAGGTGTACGACAAACTTCAATTGGTGAACTGTTTAGTAGATCATCATCAACTTCATCCAACTCGTTATCGTGTTGTTGCTGCTGCGTTTGTGTGTTTACTCCATCATTTCCACCTCCACGTTTATTGAACACGTTTTTGTATTGAACTTCACGTTGTTTTATTGTCGTGCTGTTGAGTCCACATCGACACTTTCCGTCTGTTACTACCAGTATTAGGTTTGTGTGTGGGATGTAGTGCACGTTGAAGTAACTATATTTTTGTCAAAAACATTTTTTTTAGATTAATAAATATAATTTGTTGTACTCTTTCATTTATACATAAAAAAACATGAAATATATGTACTAGAATAGAGAAGCTAAGAGGATTTATATATACAAAAGTAGAGAGCTAATATTAGTATAAACTAGAAGTAGTATTTTGATTCTAGTTTGTAT
>JAHZNG010002786.1:0-10663 GCA_027744375.1 Orchesellides sinensis
CGGAAGGTGCTGTTTCACTCTCATTTCCATGCTTAAAGACAAATATAATTTGTTTAGATCGAATATCGAACAATTAATTAACAAAAAACTCTTATTTTCACAAAATTATAAATAGTTTTTAAGCATTACCTTCTGTAAATTGAATTCAAATATAAGTTGTTCCTTCTGTCTAGGGGAAGCATGTCGAGTTACTAAAACTTTTCCAAAAGGTCCCCTGTCAATCATGTGTCCCTCCTTAAATCTAAAAATAAAAATAAAATAAATGAATGTTACCTTTGAAAAAAGCTATTAAAGCATGTTAATGTAACATATATCAAGCACCATCCAATGAACGTTATATAGACTTAAATTGTTCTTCCACTTACTTGCAGGCAAACTGTTTTTCGAAATCCCGACCACGAAAGTTATCTTCTTCTTTTACCATATCTGTATCTTCCCCAGCATCAACATCCGGGATAAATATTTGAGACCTCAGTTTCACTACCAACCTTCCTGGCTTAATTAGTTTAGGGTTACTCTGTCCCACCTTATACTTGTAAGTGGGCATAGCTGGCCAAGATTTATCTGCCTGGAAGACATTTACTTCTAAACCAAACCTACGCTGCTCCTTCTCCTTCGATTCTTCTTTGTTGTTCTTGTCACCTTCTATGTATTCTTCCATGTTCGCCTGGCATTTCATGGCAAATGACACAAAATAATAGAACATGCCAATCCTTGCGTCGTACAAACAGCTAGAGATTGTTTCCCAAACTCCTTTAAAGAAACTAAAGTGTGTGACCGGAAAGGAAACAACCATGACGGTCTCACCACCTTCTCTTTGCTGGCTTATTTTGTACTCTACGTCCACTCTTTCCCATTGGGCAGACTCGTTAACACCTGTGTTGCTTTGCCAAATGCTAAGTTTAGAAGAGGTGAGAGCAAGTATTTTTTCGTAGTCTGGTACTGGAAGAGTAACTATCACAGGTTGAGCTTGGAACTGGATGCCGTGTGGTTCCAGCTGAATAATTGGGGTCGCCAGGCTGTTTTGTTGTACCAATTCTTCATCATTACAATCCATCGCGTCACCTTCGTCATCAAATTTCTCTAGAGTTTCAGCTTTTGCTAGTTTAGTTAATCTCCTTGCCAGAACTTCTGAAACAGACTCCTCAGTATCAAAGAAAATACGAGCCACTGCTTCAATACTGTCTTCTTTCGTAGCCTCTTTTGGAAAGTTAACTTCCACACTGGGCAAATCACTGATAAACAGTTTTCCTCCAACTCTGGCTCTGATAGTCTTGCTGCTCGTCGGACACTTGGGGCGGATGATCAAAACGAATAGACCAAAGTCATATGTTTCAAAATTTACTTTACCATTCGTTATAGAAAACTTTCCTGCTTCTACTGATTTCCAAGGAATTTTGCAATAGTCATTTTCCAAATTTTCTGTAGAGTATCTGCTGTAAAGACAATGAACCTCGTCTCCAGAAGATGGATGGGTTTTAAGAGGAATCTGAACAACGGCGGGGTATAAGGCACAAAAAGTTACTTCATGTGGCTGTATCGAGATCACCGGCGAGACTTGGAAAATACGAAGTCCTTCTTTCAAGAAGTACTCCTCAATGTTGATATCTTGAAAAATTTGAATGCTAAGCGTGTTTTCAAGATGATGACTTGGTCTATTACGAAGATCATAACGGACGGCACGCCGTCGCTCAGTCCTCATAAGAGAACGCCTATTTATACATTTGACAGTGCGAAGAACTTCATAGCCTTCCAAAGGAATGATGACAATAATTCCATTGTTTTGCTTAAATGACGTTTTCAGGTTCCCTAAATTAATATCCTTGAGACTCAAATGTGAACCATTAGTTTCTGGAACATCTTCCCATTCATCATCCTTCCCATTATCATCATACTCATCCTCTGAGTCCCATTTACGAGAATCGTGAGAGGTTTTAATGACATCATCAATGCTTAGGTTGGACATGCAGTCATCGATGTCGCTGGCATACCCGACAGACTGACTACAGCTAGGTTCACTATTATTGCTTTGGCAGGGCACGGTTGACTTGCTCCGACGCATGATATCTGAAAGAGCGTTTGTACTTGAACCACTATAATACGAGCCGCGATTGGAAGGATGAAAATAAAGTGAGTTTTCTGACGCAGTTCCATAATCGCTATGTACACTATTTTGATCAAATGTCATCACATCCATTGTCTTAGGTCGCAAAAGACGCTCAGACGCTGCTGGTTCACTCCTTAGGGTGGGACTCTGAGAGTCAGATATTTGAGCAATAGCAAACTGGTTTTTTGTACGAAGTCGTAAGGAGCGTCGGTTGACAGTTGGGCCCAACTCTTTTTCCAGTGGAGGAGGGGGTGGCAGATAATCCCAAAAAGTAGGAATGGGAGGCACTCTACTATCATCTTCCTGTCCATGACTAGACTCCAGGGAGGATGCGCCGGACTTTGAAGATGATGCTGCAGCCCCCTTATGAGTCTTGCTTTTCTGGCGTGCAGACTCATTGTCAAATTTCAACGACTTCCGAACGCTAGTACGCCTTCTGTAGGACAACGAGTTGCGAACTCGTTTCCGATAACCCAACGACGATGGACTACGTGCCAATGAATCGCTTGTGCGACGGTTTCCTGGAGTACTCATGTTTCATTATAGGACAGCTATCTGGTCAAGCTTTTTCCCCACTTGGTAGAGTACTCTCGGTAAGCGTAATTGAGACAAAAGAGATCAATCCTCAAGCTTTGCCCAAATCACTTCCACCATCCATGCAACACCTGCAATAAAAAAAACCTTTGCATTAGTTATCAATACATAAATTTACAATCCTATTCGATTCCACCTCAAGCAAATTTACCTTTCTTGGCTTTCTCCTTGCTGTTTAGTGTCCAGGAATAGAATACTGCTATTGTCACCAGCCACCTAAACATCTGCAAGTCCTCCGAATACTCTGTTTTCTATTTGCAAGCCTGAGTGCACCTCCAACCTTCTAAAACAAACAATCAACAAAGACAACAATTAACTTTCTTCCCTATAACACATCTTCAGTTACATTCTGCATAGCATTATTACATACGCCATACATTTCACTTCAGTTACATTCTGCATTTTATTATTACATACGCCATACATTTCTTCTCTCCAAATTACCATTCTACCCTTGACGCTAAACCAAACAAAGAACGCAAGCACATTGACAGCTTATCTTATCAAATTACACAATATCTTCTCATATAATTGATAACAAACCCCACTAAATGCTAAAATCTCCATCATTCACACCATTCCCATTATGCATAAAATAATGTTCCCGAAACTCCTAAAGTGTCACCAACCTCTTTCTTACCTTATAAATCCGCTTTAAACCCAAAGGAAAAACCAGATGAGCTCTACTTGAAGTTTGGCTGCAAGGTCACATTTTTAAACTTTTAAATCTCTCCAAATTAAAAGCACATGCGTTGTTCAACTCAACCACACAGGTAAAAAAATACACTTTTTTCGTGAACTTAACCAAAAACACTAATTTTAATTCGGTCACTGCGGCACACACAAAATATTTTGATTCCCAATTAGCATCAATCCCTGTAACAGTACCATTGCTCCACAACTACCAAAATAACAATAAAAAATACATAAACGGGAATGGGCATAAAAATGGAAAGGATTGAAGGAACAGGTTGTCTCGTCTTGTCTTTGGGTATAACATTGCAAACGTCACTTGCAAAGCATTAGCTGAATACGAAATGGAGAACTGATTTTTTTCTAGACGCTTTCTTTATCATAGCAAAGGTTTTTTCATAAGAAGGAAAGGGGAAGCTTGTTTTTAGTAATACATGTACACGTTAAATTGTCACGTGGGAGTAGCCGCGGGATATTTGAATGTTTAAAGAAGGACCAGGTAAATTTGTATTTGTGTAAAGCTAATACCAAAACATATGATGGATTTGAGGAGATATGGTTTTTTACTTGGGGACCTGGACCTACCATACAATATAAAACACCGATCACCTGATTGTGATTTAGTAATCATCTGTTTGTTCCCTCCCGTATTTTGTTTACCAACAAAAAGTAAGATTTAATTAGTATTTTTAAGATAAGTTGGATTGGATCTGTTAGAATAAGATAAGGTGTGGGTGGAAATTAAGAGTGTATGGTTGGATGTTTTGTAGTTTTGTTTCGAGTCGGTAAACGGGAATTTTGGATAAAAAAGTAAGTTTTTCATGTGTTTCCTGTGAATAAATAGTTAAAGAGGAGTTTGATAATAGAAGTGTAGTGGTTGTTCTGAGGTTAATATTTATGTATGTAGATTTTGTAATATTTTTGTAAGAATTGTGTGGTTTGACTGAGGATTGAAGTATGCGCATCGTAAGATAGTAAGCATTGGAAATTTTTAACCGGATTAGTGGATTTTAGACAGAAAAATTAAAATAAAAGTGGAGGATAGCAAACAAGTTTAGTAGGTAAGGATTAGTTATCTGAATAAATATAGTCAGTTAAAGACAGGGCTTATATGTAGAAACACCAAACCAAATTTAAGTATGGAAGTCTTTTGATTGAATGTATGATTTAATTTCATAGCTTACTTTCAGTTTTTAAAGCTATGTAGATGCAGATATTATTGACTTGTGACTTGTACGTATGGGCTATTTTTTGTAAAAAAAAAGTATACCTTTCAACTTCTTTTCATTGCATTTGCATAATAATATGCAGTCATTTTTATTTTATATTTGATGCTTATTAAGGAAGAATACATTTTTCTTTGGAGTAAAAACTTGGTATAATACGGTGTACGGAAAATTTTGGTCAAGAAGATTCATAGAGAGCTAACTCAGCCCTTCATTCTTATATATGTGTTCCCTAAACTTTTAACAGTGCATTAACTACGTAAATTATGTTATTTAATTTGGAAGTAATAGCATTTTTCTGCTACGTAGCCATAATCTCCTACAAATCAAAGTTGGAAAGTGCTTCTTTAAAAGGTGCATTTTTCTGATATGAAGTAGTAAAAAACGTCTCTTCCAGTACGTGTAACGGAATGGAATGGTTACATTTTGGTGTTGGATTGGATTTTGGATGTTTCCAATTTGCATTTCTATGTATATTGTCTGGACTTTGGGAGCTAACCCCTACCTTCAATGTTATTACTTCATCATTTTTTATTTCAACTCAGGTTTTAAAAGTTGATCTCAGAATTAAAAGGTTGATCTTGTATTTTAGCATATCTTGTAAAATGATATTGATATATTATTTTCTGGTAAACCTTCATATATATATTTTAAAAAGCCATTGTAGTTTGCACTTTATAAGATGCAAGACATATTTCATAGTCAGGACTGCACTGGTCATAATAATTAGCAGTGTGTATTTAGGCATAATCAATCATCATTCAATTAGGTTTAATAGCGTTTAAGGTAGTTTTAGTTGGTTATATGTTGAATGATGCATACTTTCCCTAACACATATCACGCTAAAAGCTAAGCTGGTTTTGGTGTGGATGTTTTATAATGATTTATTTAATGCATTCCTAATTCTAACTAATTAATAAAGCTTATTGCTCAAATAATCATAATTCGCTAGTATAACTAGTATTTGGCACGTTTGGTAATTGGCAATATTGGCTTACAATACAAATATTGGACTTTAGCATTCGTACGCTTACGTACAAGTTTTCATTGGGGTATTATTTGCAAACAAGTACATGCAGTATGATTGTTCATGCTAAATTATGATTACGCAATGTACGGGGATAAGTCCAATCGTTATTCAGGCACAAGAATGAGTTGAGTACTAACTAAAAATTTTTCTTCTGTACTTATGAAGAAGGAAATATCGGAGACGTGGGGGTAACGTGAGAATTTCTAAGTTTCCCGTTGAGGTTTATAGGGTTTGTTTCACGAATTGAAGAAATTGAAACAAATTTTCGACAATTAAAATAAAGTTTAATAAGAAGTATGTGCATAAGCAGTGATTTTGATATATATGTATATGTACAAGTTAAGTATATCCGATTTCGAGTATACAGTTTGAATAGGTACACTATTTGGAAATCGTGTCAAAGCTGTTGGTTCCAGTTTCAAGTGCTTTGTCCTTGAGATTTTTACTCTTTTTTATGCAGTTGAGAGTGAAGTTCATTCCATGTATGACATCATCCATCACAAAAAGTCGTTGTTGTTAAAGCTGTGATTATATTGTGATAATGGGAAACTAACTATAATATGTTAGTGCATGATTTGCCTTTTATGGATTGAATATGTTATGTGTGTCTGTATATATAT
Source organism: Orchesellides sinensis (assembly GCA_027744375.1). Taxonomy (NCBI): domain Eukaryota; kingdom Metazoa; phylum Arthropoda; class Collembola; order Entomobryomorpha; family Orchesellidae; genus Orchesellides; species Orchesellides sinensis. The sequence continues at coordinate 6,271 of JAHZNG010002786.1, forward strand.
ATATATATGTCTGTTTAGTGTTCGATTGGGCATCTTTTACATTAATATTATTAAAGGGCAAGGGCAGCATTAGCATTATACTTAACTACTTCAATTCTACATTATAGTTACGTACATGGTTTACGAGCTCAGATAAATAACACTTTTGAATGCATAATACGTCAATATTTTTATACTTGTTCCGTGAGTAAGTTTTTTTTGTTCTTCCTCTGACCGTCTCAATTCCCACCAATCGAAATCTGCTTAGGTATATCGTTTTTAACATAATCATTTATACTCCATGATGAATTTTGGACTTTGAATGCTCGTCCGGTGTACTACAGGTTCACATGTCTACACTTTGGTCTGGTCTGGGTCAACTTTACTTCTGCTGATGATGAATCATGTGCCTCTGGTAAAGTAGTGAGAGTGAGGCTGATTTGCCAATGCTATGTTAGCTGCAATGCAACCGATATCATTAAACTAGGCAACTTAGAAGCTAACTGGCTTGGTTGATAAGAAGTCGTTTTCACTACAGTAAACCCGACACGAAGATAATATAAAGGGAGGTCTCGGAAGACTTGTTTCATTTCATGCTTGATTCCTTTCGTTTTCTCTTCAAATGAGTTTGTTTGCTAAGTATGTATATAATTGTAATTAATTGTGTAGGTAAATATTTGAACTAAGTCATATTCCAGAGCTAATCATAATTTATAATCATGCGGTTGACCATTATATGAAGCTTTGGCGTTAACTAATCGACTTTGCATGTGCTTCTGCTTGTTTAAAGTTCAATGCAAATCGTTATCATATCATTATTGCCTGCCTATTCATTTGACTTACATGATATGTATAAATTATAACATATACATATCAAATTGTTTAGAATAGACTATATCTTAAACTTCTCTCAATGAAAAGTAAAAGTTATACATTGAACTCAATGTTTGCACATTGCAACTGAATCAATATCAACTAACCGCTGTAGATTTTAATACCAATTTTAAAAGTTGGTATTTTCTGTTGGAAACTAATTCAATCCACCACTGGTCTAATAATGCAAGGAGAGTATATTCATATTCATTATGTTCGTCTACAACTACGACGACTACAATTTACCAAGCGATTTGGAAGCAAAATGCCATGCAAATCAAATGCATAAAATCTTTTACATATTACCTTTTTTGCCTTTTGCAATGGACAGAAATGACGGATTGCATAAATATAGGCTATTTCGCATTACTCAAGCATTACTGAGGTAATATGTAATTGTTTTTGGAACCGTATGAGATTGGGACATGGTTTTTATCTAGTATGTATAACCTTCAGTCCGACATCGCTAAGCAGTTACAAAGTCAAGGGCATCAGAGAATTCGCAAAAGATAAGTATTACATCTATAGAATCCAGCGGGCAGTAGCGATTGAATAGCAAAATTTATGTAATTCTTAATTAGTTTTTCATCTCCGGAGAACTTCCCCGATAGAAAACTACTCTAGTATATTTGCATGTCATTCTTTTGGGTGATGCAATTGAGTAGCGAGTTGAGTACACGTGAAAACCCCAAACAAATTAGTCTGATGCGTTCTGAATAGAATATTGCAAAAAAATATTGAAATGACTCATGTCATGGTCATTTAAATGCAAGTTTACTTCTTTGCTGCTATGAATGACGAAAATATAGAAAACTAGGCAGGTATAATTATGATTTGATGTAGAAAATTCTACTTGTTTGCAGTTTATGAGTAACGCTTTGAATACACCTACAAACTTCCTTTGCACACGTAATATCTACGTAGCATATTCCTAATACAGTAATGTTAAAATGTACATACCGAAGTGATTAGGTGGATGAGTCTCTAGATTCTGACTTTACTGACGTATATGCATTCATTATGTAAAGAATTTTAACACGTAGCAAATGAAGGTTTTCTTACATTTTACATTTCTATACATATACATAGTATATACGCATGCATACATTCACTGGTGTAAATTCCGATAGGGAAACTTTTCAACCAACTGTCATAAGAGGCAAGTATAGTAGCTAAAAACTTGTATAATGAAACATGTGGAAAAGGAAGCACCAAAAACTTGTGTTTTATCTGTATAAGATTCATGTGATGTTACCACCCTTTAACAGAGTAATAGTCATTGCATGAAGTTGTCTCATCAAAGAAAACACAGAAGTCATGTATTACTACCGGACTGGAGTATTGGTAAATTTATGTATATGTAAGAGTATGCTTATGTTTTACGTATACGAAAATGCTTATGGAATTGGGATGATAAATGAATAAGGTTATACGCTCGACATTGTCTATATCTCGCTCAGTTGCAAAGAGCTTCTCACCCTGTAATAATCATCGTTTCACAAAAGTTGAGCTTCTGTGATTTCTGGGGAAAGAGATTTTCTTAAAAGTTTCTAAAGCATCATCCCAAGCTATCCATGCATACCTGTTGTATAAGGAAACCTTATTATTATCCACAGATTTTGCTTCCTTAACATTATCAAAAGGGAAGAGTGGGTAAATGTAAGACTGACTTTGTGGCTTTATTTGCTGTAAGTTTTGTACAATGAGAATTTTTTACTAAGGTGGAAGAATATTCTGTTTTTGCGTAATTTACCTGGTGTGCGTTTAGTTTGGTTTTTTCCCTATCTGCTACTAATTCTTTGTGGATGACTTCTGAAAAAATTTAATACTCGATAGAATATATATTTAGCATATTATGAGAAATTAGCTAGTGGAATAAAACCCTTTTTGTAGATGTGATATAGTGATAAATTAATGAATGAAGCAATACAGAGTGCATGTTAAGCATTGTAGATAATGTTGGCTGGTTCATTAGTTCGCAGAATTCAGATTTAATGAAACAGTGTTCTGGAGTGAGAGCTGTGTGTGTGTTGTGCAAGTTTTGAGACTAAATTACTCATTTTCTCAAGTGTGAAATTCAATCATGCAGGGATTGCAGTTTGTTGGACAAAGTCCTGGTGAAAACCAGGAGAAGCTAAAAAAAGACACTAAGCCCATGGATTCTGGAAATCAGACTGGAATCATCGATACCGGAGAAGTTGATCCGTCTGTCGGGTAAGTCATATTATCGTTAACGAATTACCATACACATCATCTTATCACATAACTGGGTAGGCTGTAGGCTTTTTTCCCTTTGTCACAATATCAAATGCAAAATAAATTTAAGATTTTTTAATGTGTGCTTTTCAGGTGGTTCCGCAGCTGGTTCAAGTGGTGTCCAACTTCAATGTCCTTGCTAAGGGCAGCTNCAAAATAAATTTAAGATTTTTTAATGTGTGCTTTTCAGGTGGTTCCGCAGCTGGTTCAAGTGGTGTCCAACTTCAATGTCCTTGCTAAGGGCAGCTGAAAAACGTATACTTTCATGTAAGTAGAAATTCGCAATATTGCAATTTCATTTTTCATGTGTGCTTTGCTTGTGATATTCTGCAAAATCAGGGATTTAAGATAAAAAATGGATCTCATATACATGTACTTTATGCATTACACAAATACACTTGTCCTGCCTCAAGATGATCGTATAAACATAGTATAATACCTAACAAAGACAAAACGTGTCAAGGTAATTGCACTTGTTGTCAAATGCAATAGGGCTACTGGCATACTGGCATTAATTTGGCTAAAAGGTAGTCTTGGTAGGTTGTCTGCACTCTGCACAAAGGTGTATGTTTATTGGATGCGTAGAATGATGTACCTAGGTATCTACTTTGTATATCGTATGTATGATTGATGCAATTATTACATGACTTCTACTTCCAACTTGACTCCTATCTACCTATTTTTCGTAATGCAAAATGGCATAGCGTGTTTAATATTGCTATATGATATTTAGTTTGTGTATCACGTTACATAATTGCCTTGCAACTTTAACCTTAGCCATTCGATATGAACAAAAGCTCTGGGCTACTGCGCACATTTAATTACAGAATTAGATCAGATTCCCAAACCTCCTCAAATGGCGAACACAGCCACAAGAATTTAATAAAAACATCTTTAAAATCCCAGAATGCATGTGAACTAAGTGTAACTTGTGAAAATTTCAATGCATCTTTTATTAAAGAGTAATGCTTGAAAAGCAGCCTAAGCTGATCCTCCAAGATCGTTTCAAATGCCTTTTGCGGAAGAGAAGCTTAATACCAAGCGTAATAGTAATGACAGTTGTGGTAGGCGGAAGTTAATCTTCAATTTATGTACAAACATATTATATAAATGAAAAAGACGAGCCATTGGTTTGAAAGAGGGTGTGAATGAATTCTGTTTTTGAGTAAAGCAATTAACCGAAGCATTTAGATAGAATCAGATAGATTGACGCTTGCATCATGCGACACACATTCAATGATGGCGATGACGATTTGTCCATGAAAATAAACACTGCATAAATTAT